>QOCX01000532.1:74260-119731 GCA_005959815.1 Sarcophaga bullata
CCACCAAGCGCCACTTTAATTGTCCAACGTCCAAATGGAGGGTATTTGGGAAGTTGATAACGTCCGTTGTAAACACCTTTGGTAAGGGTAATGTTCCGAATTTGCTTAACGCTGTTCTTATTGTCATCCTTCAAAGAGAAGAGATTTGGTTTGTATAACTGAATATGATTAATATTTCAAATAAAGGTTGCTTAGGATCACTATCGGTGTCATAGTCAAGCGTCTTAAGGCAATTTATGGAATCATTAACTTTATCGATTGTCCTTCTAGCATCGATGATATAAATGTTCAAGTATGAATTGGAACGGAGGAGAAATCAGACTTAAATACCATACGGTGGCCTAACAATTTAAAAAACAGAAAGCAGTGCGTTAAATTCAGGATCACACAATCGAACTTAATTGATGTACTGTCAGGCGTACCACAGGGTAGTCATCTTGGGCCGCTCCTATTTACTTCGCTCCGCTTGTGTGCCGTTCTCTATTTACTCTTTTTATAAATGATCTCCCTTCTGTTATCAAAAACTCAAACACATTAATGTATGCTGATGATGTCATAACATTTTTATCATTTAATAACATTGAGGAGCAAGTACTTATACAAGATGATATTAACTATTTAACATCTTGGTGTAGTACCAATTTAATGGAGCTGAATGTTAGAAAATGTAAATATATGTGCTTCACTAGATCATCTCCAACCAATGGATTTTATAAAATGAATGGTGCTGTTCTTGAACAAGTTAATACCTTTAACGATTTAGGAATAATTTTCGATTGTAAATTGGACTTCAAAAATTATATTACAACAACTGTTAGCAAAGCTACATGTATCCTGGGACTTATCAAACGATGGGCTAAAGAGTTTTCTGACCCTTATATGACTAAACAATTATTTACCTCACTGGTTCGCCCAATTCTTGAATATGGATCTGTAATATGAGACCCTCAATATGCTGTACATTCTGATAAAATCGAATCAGTTCAAAAACAGTTCTTATTATTTTGTCTTCGTGGTTTACAATGGGATCCTAATGTAAGGTTACCTTCTTATGAAAAACGCCTAGCACTCATTAAATTACCATCTTTAAAAAGCCGTCATATAATGCTAAATGCTGTCTTTCTCCTGAAGCTGATTAATGGTGTTATCAGCTCTCAATTTCTTCTGGAAAAACTTTACATAAGTGTACCTGTTCGTCCAACAAGATATTTTAATTTCATAAATATAAAATATTACACAACTAACTATGCGAACTTCGATCCATTTCGTAGAATCTGTAGTTCGATTTTAATAATCTCTACCTACATATTGATTTTAACAAAAGTTTTAAAGCCATTAAAAAAGATATAATCGTACACTTAAACTCACTTAACTAATAATCTTCATTATTTGTTTTTCCATTCTTGAAAATGTTTTTTGTTGTTGAAATAATTGTAAGGATATAATTGTTATAGTCTGTAAGGAATTCCATAGACTTAAAATAAATAAATAAATAAATACTTGCTAAGATTGGATTTTTGGATAATCGGTGTGAGGAATTGAAGCTTTGTTATCGTAAGTCGACACCACAAACTAAACAAGGTACCTCTAGTAAAAGTCATGCTATAAAATGTCTGGTGATTGCGAATAGTAAATTTACCTATTGCTCCAAGTGTAAATCAGTTGTTGTTGCAACTGGGACTAATTGAATGTCGTACCTTTGTGAAAGACGCTGCACTGTGCTATAATTGCCTAAGTCGTGGTCATTCTGTTATAAACTGTTCATCGAAACATAGATGTAAATACTGCCGTAGACGCCATCATTCATTGTTACATATATCTTCCGCTGCTGCTGATAAGGCCCCTGTTACCAATAAGACCGAGACGCATTTGCTCTGCACTCCCACATCGACAACTGGAAATTGGTCAACTATTGCTAATGTCGCATGTAAAGTCTCATTACATTCGTTGACTCTAAAACCCCCTATCACAAAACGAAGTTCGAATATGGAGTTTATTATGCCTACAGCGCTAATGTATGTTAAGAATAAAGCTGAACAACTAATAGTTTGTCGTGCCCTACTGGATTCTTCATCAAAATTGTCTAATATAACCGAAAGTGGTGCCCAACGCTTAGGACTTGCACGGCAGCCCTCAAAGATTTTAGTAAGTGGAATTTCATCTGTAAAAGCAGAAACTACTAGTGGGTTTTGCCATATAATGGTACAATCTCGGATTTCGAAGCATTCATTGGACGCAGTGGTACATATTTTGCCAAACATAACGACATCGCTTCTGAAACAGTCTTTTGACAATCTATCTGCACATCAGTTAAAGGACTTGGCCCTTGCTGACCCATACTATAATGTCTCATCACAGATAGATATTTTATTTGGTATTGAACACATTTAGAATATATTCACGTTTAATAAACATCTTGATTCCCAAGGGAACATTCTTGCTGTTTCTACAATTTTTAGATAAATCCTGATGATGAGTATGTCGAATCTCATTTCAAATTAACTCACTCTCGTGCCAGTGATGGTAAATATATGGTCCAATTAAAATTCAAATTAGAAAATCCTACTTTTGGAAATACGCTCAATGGAGCTTTGTCTCGATTCTACGCCATAGAAAGACGGTTACTAAGAAACACAAGCCTACGAAAATAATACCAAACATTCATGCGCGAATATGACCGACTGGGACACATGCGTGAACTTACGCTTGGTGAAATAAACCTTAGCGATGATAAGGTTTTCTACTACCTCATCATCCAGTTATTGGTGAAAAATTCGTGTTGTTTTCGATGGATCTTTTCTTGATTCTAATGGAGTGTCACTCAACAACATGCTGCATATTGGACCAAGTATTCAATGGGATTTATTTTCTGTTTGTTTACGTTTTCATTTTCATCGATATGTTTTTTCGGCCGACATTGTAAAAATGTTTCGCCAAATATGGATTTCCGAGAACCACAGAAACTATCAACGCATAATTTGGAGAGAATCCCCTACAGAAGCATTATCAGTTATGTACTGTGACATATGGTACGGCTTGTGCCCCTTATCTGTCTGTTCGCGTTCTGGAGCAGTTGGCGCATGATTACGAGTTAAACTATCCATTAGCGGCAAAAATACTTTTGGAAGATTTTTATGTTGATGACGTTCTCACCGGAGCTCCTACCTAACAAGAAATACTTTTTATGCGAAATAATCTTATCGAGCTGTTATCTCTTGCAGGACTTGAATTAAGGAAATGGATTTCTAATTGTCCTAAAATATCAGAAACTACTCAAGATCATTCATTTTTCAAATCGCCTGACGAAGATGTCAAAAAGGTTCTTGGAATCTACTGGAAGCCTACGAATGATATGCTTGGTTATAAAATCAGACTTGCAGCAAACTCAGCCTCCACTAAAAGAAAAGTTATTTCTGAATTTTTGATCCAATGGGACTATTGGCTCCAGTAGTCGTTAGATTCAAAATTTTACTACGAGAACTGTGGTCACAAAACTTATCACGGGATGAACCACTACCAAATGATCTTGCAGTGTTAGAAAACCTGGAACTAAATGGATTCTCCGACGCCTCCATTCAAGCCTATTCTGCAGTAGTCTACTCAAAATATGTTGCTGATCATGGAGGTACTCAGGTGACACTAATTGCTTCAAAAAATCGTGTAGCGCCTATCAAACAAAAATCATTGCCACGATTAGAGCTATGTGGTGCTTTGCTATTGTCACGCCTACTTAAACGCATTCGCGATTCATTGCCCTACAGTATAAAAATTCGAGCGTGATGTGACTCAACGATTGTATTGTCTTGGCTCTCCCAACCGCCTCTAAAATTAAAAACGTTTGAGGCCAATCGAACATCAGAAATTTTAGACAATTTGCCGCGAAGATTCTGGGATCATGTTGTCTCCAAAGAGAACCCAGCTGACTGCGCCTCTCGGGGAATGCCTGCGGCAAAGCTACTTAGCTTTGAACTTTGATAGAAGGGACCTAATTGGCTAAGCGATAACTTGAAATACGAGTTTGATATAAACAATTCTAATTTTGATATTCTTACAGACCCCGAAGCTCTTAAAGCATTGAAATCTACTTTCAGCACAATGGTTAGTACCGTTGAAGACTACAATTCACTCGAATCGATTGTCACTCGGATATCAAAATGGACGAAACTAGTTCGTGTAGTGGCCTATATGGTGAAATTCGTTTATAGGACTAAATATCAACGCAGTTCTCAGACACCAGGTCTTGCCTTTCATGAAATTCAACATGCTAAGATAATCCTGCTAAAATACGCACAAAATTGCTTCCGTAGTGAGAGAGTCCAGCTACAAAAACAAGGATCAATTTCATGTCACTCACCTTTATTAAACCTTCATCCATTCTTGGACATGAATGGATTATTGCGTGTCGGTGGTCGTTTATGCAATTCAGAGCTGGATATTATCATTAAGAATCCCATAATATTGTCGAAGAGTAGTCGCATTACCACATTAATTCTCGAAGACTTACATGAACGAAATTTACACCCAGGTTTTTACCTATATTTGTTATTGATCGAGAGACATACTGGATTATAGGCGCCCGAAATCTCATTCGGAAGTTGACGTTTAAATGCCTAAAATGTTTTCGCCAACGTCAAAGTATATCTCAGCAGATAATGGCAGACCTCCCAAGAATTCATGACAACAAGCTCTTCCATTCGAAAATTCAGGTTGTGCTATGTTAAAACAGTTTGCTGGAAGAAACCCTAAAAGGTCGAAGGGATATATTTGCCTATTTGTTTGTCTCGTTACATCTGGTATCCATTTAGAGCTTGTAACCGATTTGAGTACAGAATCCTTTATTGCTGCCCTAAGAAGATTTACTGCAAGAAGAGGAAAATGTCGTCTAATATATAGTGACAACGGGAGAAATTTTATTGGCGCCTCTTGACAACTGGATGATATGCACAAATTACTCATGTCACGAGCCCATAACGAAATTGTCTCCGCATCTTTAGCTGAAGACAATGGAAATGTATTCCACATTGGGGCGGAATTTCGGAATCAGCAGTACGATCAGTGAAACTGCACGTTAGACGGGTAATCAAAAACACCGAGTTAACATTTGAGCAGATGCATACGTTATTGACACAAGTCAAAGCAGTAGTCAACTCGAGACCACTGTCCCAGATACTGAATTTGGCTATCTCTCTCCTGCACATTTTCTGATTGGACGTCCATATACTCCAGTGCCAGCAGGCGATCTTGCAGACGTACCCGTTAATAAACTTGGCTATTGGCAACATGTTCAAAACATGTTTCAAGGTTTTTGGCTGCGTTAGCATAAAGAATACCTGACTTCCTTGCAACAGCGTCCAATATGGAACAAGGCGCAGAGTAATTTAGCAGAAGGCAATTTAGTTCTAGTGAAAGAAAAACATCAACCCTCAGTAAAATGACTAATGGCTAAGGTAATCAAGGCGTACCCTGGCAATGATGGTAATGTTCGTGTGGTTAAACTCAAAACTCAATATGGTAAGACAACAAGGCCAATCACCACATTAGTTAAGCTACCTGTATTCTGAAACAATGTTTCAGGGCGGCGCGGGATGTTAAGGAATATATTGTGTGTGCTAGATTTTTTATCTTCACTCTATGATCTAATACTAAATATATTAATACATATTTTAGATCATACGATCATTACGGTACTTAAATTCCAATCATATTTGCTGTCTTATATTAACTAAATTGTTGTTGTAGCTATTGTTTTACATTACTTTACAATTGCTTTTGTTACTTCTTTCTTGTATTTATTTTCTCTTATACGCTATAACTTAAGCAGAGAAAGCATTGATTATTTTGGTTCACTATATTTAAAACATTTGTTACAATTTTACTTTAGCTTCGCCTTTGGTACAAGAGATTACGCACGCGAATAAAGCCACGGAAAGAAAAACGAATTCAAATACCTTTAAAACAAAATAAATATTTTCTTATTTTGACGAAATAAACAAAAGGATAATTGTTTTATTTCTCATCAACCATTTTATATTCGAAAATCCAATAGTAAATACATCCGGGGTGTACTCTTCGAAATTCACATACCTTGTTGTCTAGAGCTCAGTTCTCCAACCCTAGAGGGCTCAAACACAGATATATGATACAGAACATCGCATTAAATGTACAGTGAAAAACTTTCATCCCTTTAAGTCTCCGGGTCCTAATGATATCATACTGACGGATTTACAGATTACACCCTAAGGTCATCAGTCTAAGAATCATCGATGTTTATATTAGTTCATCTCTCGGTTCGGATATTCTTTCAGCGGCACAACATTCCTACGCGAATGGTACATCGACCGAAATTGCACTGCACTCATTAGTTGAGGGCATAGATAAATCCCTATACTACAAGAAATATGCTTTATTTACTTTCCTCGATTTACAGGAAGCATTTTGTAACGTAAAACTGTAGACCATGAGACAACTGGATATTGATTTTTGTAAAAAGACTACTAAAAATCTATCGAAATTATGCAGTGAATATGGACTGGGAATAAACCTAACCAAAATAGCGATATTACTCTTGACAAGGAGATACGAAGTCTCTAAATTTCTCACCCCTAGTATCAACGGTGTAACTTTGACTTTATCCAATACCGGCAAATACCTAAATAAACTGGAACTTGAATACACAATTCAGAACCACAAAGCGGTTACTGATGTTAATTGTTGCCAGAGAGCAATAGGAGTGAACTGAAGTTGTACTCTTAAAATATCACTTTGTAATCAAATAAACTCTATTCTTCGAAGCCGTGGTTAGGTGGACTTTAGAAAAAAGGAGTTATCAGTTTTAGCGGATTAGTACAATGGTGTCGGTAACGAGAAATATAACTCGTGCCCTTCAAACAACGTCATTGGTTAATATCCTTTAATAGCTACCACCAAACATGTTGGCAAAACAAGCGTCTGCGAATACGACTGAGCACCACAACAGCATTGAAGTATAGAAGCTGTGCGAAAATCTTGAGTATGGTTGGAATTTACCTTTAGATTACACGATATCTGTACCTGCTTTCGATCCTCGTTTTACAACGATGATATTGGATAGAGTCTTTTGTGATAATATTTTATACATCCCAGGAAACGTCATTCAAGTTTTCACTGATGATAAATCACGCAACAAAGTCAGATATGGAATCTTTTCAAAACTACAAAATGGAGTATCGCCCACTACCAAATTACTGAATTATTTTTCAGGCTCAAATAATTTCCGCCGAACGAATTCAGCATCAGGGTGACATAGGCATATTTACCGATAGTAAAGCGGTCCTAGAGAATGTGTATATTACATCTAAGTTTGTCCTAGAATGCCGAGTGTCTCTGGAAGAGAGAGCGAGATATTACACGGTTTTTTTTATTTAGGTTCCTGCACATTAAAGGTAACGACAAAGCCGATCCACTTTCGAAAGCTAGTACAACAGGATTGAATTCCTACATGAAGCTGTCATTCCTCTACAGAGTGGCAAACAAATGGTTCCACAAAAACTTTATTCATTGGCAAAGGCCGATGGGATGAGATAAAGAACTCATTTGTAGAGACGTCAAACAAATCTGGCCAGACATGGATGTATGTATGACCTCTCACCTTCTCGTGGTAGTCACTTTGTCGCGGTGTGAGAGCTTAGTTACAATGATCAGACTTTGCTGACGCGTGTGCCTACGCAAAAAAACCTATCGGTCGTATTCCGTTGGTTCTACCGTTTCAGACAGGTAGTCGGTGAGTACAAACTAAGTACTACCAATCCCTTTCCAATCGCCTTTTCCCTATATAGTCTACTTTCCCACCTTCCTCTCCAAAATCTAGAAGCGTTTGTACCTTATTGGGCTGCTCCGTGGTCTGCGTCTGACTCCAGTGGGACGGCAGTTCTAAAACCTGGCAGTAGATATAAAATCATGTCGAGTCCTAATTACGTAAAAAAGGGTGCTAAAATCTCCGTAGACCCGATCACTCAGGTGGAGGCCACAGGCCTGAGGGACTGCCATGCTACTGGGATCTCGGCTACCCAAATGTCAACCTCAGATTTGAATAGTCGACTAGCTACTGAGAGGGCTGTTCGAAGTCTGTCTCTACAAACTCTGAAATGTCGGCGCAGTCATCAGAGCTGGTGGGATTGACTCTCTACTCGACTGATGAAGAGGACTTGAAACTTCTCTCTCATTCGAAGAGCGCGCCAATTCAACCAGAGGACGTGTGTTCACCATCCAAACAGGCCTGTTCAGAAGGTTCCGCTAAGCCTTCAGAGGCCCACAAAATTAACCCGGACCTGGAGAGTAAACGTAAATCAGGTTGACAAGGTCAAAAGGTCTACAATTATACAAGAACATTGTTTGCAATGCCTTACGGGCTTCTTACTAAGCTTCTTACTAAACGGGCAGGCAAATTTGCTGCAACTAGATTCAACGCCTTGTCTCACTGGCGTCATCCCTTCTGGGCATTCCTCTATTTTGGAAGTTAATCCTACGACTTCACTGAACATAGACTATCTCCTTGCGGAGTATTATTTTGACACAGGCTTTCATTTTCTGATTACGAGCACTGACGACTGGATCCCTGACATGATCATTCTCCCAGATCTTCTCGATGTATACACTGACGGCTCTAAACTCGATCATGGAGTTGGTAGTCTACTCTGGGAAACCAGATCTGGACATTTCCCTCTGGCTGACGGATTAATGTAGTATGTTTTAAGAAGAGGTAATAGCCATATACAGGGTCGCTCAATGGATCAACGGTGCTCCTTTCACTTGCATCTCAATCTTCGTTGATAGTTAGGCTGCTATAAGATCTCTATAGAGTGTTGTGATTAACTGTAGGCTCGTTAGGAAGTATCGCCGCTGTCTCGATGTTCTCTCTGGGCGCTTCAGTGTCTCACTTGTCTTGGTTCCTGGGCAGAGCCACATTCTGGGCAACTGCAGGGCCGAACAGCCCGCCAAAGCTTATGCTTAAATTGGCCATTGACCCCTCCAACTTTGAGGGACGAAACCACACTCTCCCTGATCAAACTACAAAATTTGGGGCTAAGAACGTCCGATTGGAAAATTTTGTGCAGAATGTGGCTGCTAGAATTGCATTGAAACTTAAGATCTCAGATATATTTAGGCCATATACGGTGGACTACACTTCGATCCTGCATCAAGTACAAGTAGAACCGAATTACCCAGGTATAAGATATGACTACAAGGTACCGGAGACTGTTTTAGGACAAACATACAAGACATACAAACATACCGTGTGGGAAGAATGGGCTGCTGAAGCTGTCAGTGGTAAGAGTGTTATAACAATTTTCACCGATGGCTCAAAAATGGAATGCGGAACGATAAACTGGCACTGAATGGGTCATACAATTTAACTAGACCAGCGCATTTCAAGCGGAGACTTTTGTTATTGAACAAGCTGTACACAACTTAAAAAATAATTTTATTTTTTATTAAAAAAAATCAATTTTATTTTATTTTTTCAAGGTTTAATTTTGACAAAAGGTGGAGAACTTAAGACTACTTTAATCTTTGATTTATTCTTATTTATATTATTATTATGTGCTGATTTGACATATTCTAAAATTATTAATTAATTGCTGATTTTTTAATATCGTTAAAGTAAATGAACTATTCAGGAAATGCAAGTTATCAATAAAAAGTAGGTTAACAAATACAAGTATTGCAAAAGTAGCATTTAAATTAAATAAAGTTTATTTAATTAAAAAGTCATAAATTATTTCTGTATTACTTCTTTATATGTAACTACTCCCCGATTTAAATCAGAATTCTCCTGAATACTATTATATAGCTTAATTATTATATTTTTATGCTTTACACAAATTAACGGTATAATAATTATTATTAAAATTACAATTAATGTATTGTATCCAAGTTAACACATTCACTAAGATTATATTTTGAACACAACTAATATTAAACACATTCAACAAACACATTGAACACATTCAACAAACATATTGAAGCCCACTAATAAATACATAATAAATTAATTATAAGCAAATTATTAAAAGTAGGCTAAACTTGAAGTAATAATTAAAATAAATGAAACAACAACAATTTAGTAATAAGAATAAATAAGTTTTATTAAAGTTAATAAGCTTCCGCAAAGAATTCAGATTGCAAAATATTATAAAAACTACAAATTTTAATAATAAGCAAAATAATGTAAATTCAAATTTAGGTCACAAAATATTGTAAAATCATAGATTAAGCATATTTCGATATTTGTAAAATGATATAGAAAGACAATAATAAAAGTTTAAAGTGGTTCGTTTGTAATTCAAACTCAAACTTTACTTACATATGTTAGTTTTGTATGCATTTTTAATTCTTTTATATTTTTTATATTCACCTGGGTTTTCATATTAATTTGATCAAATGTTATTTTATGAGTAAATTTTTGTAATATCTATTGCTTTCTTTTGTATTTTCTAAAATATCGGAAAACAATAATCTTTAATTCCTATTGAAATCTAATAAATAATTTCCGTTTAGAATTATCTCTTCCGAATTACAAGTTTGTATTATTTCTAAATCATTAGTTTTTATAAGTTGACAATTGGTTTTCACTAAACAATGATTACTTAATTTTAACTCTTTAAAATTTTTATTTTCTTCAAATTTATATATTTTACTTTCAAATTCAGAACTTTTTTCCATATTAGAATTTATTTCATAACTCTGATTATTAGGTAGTGGAATTATAAATCTTAATTTAATTGTTATAAATGTCTGAGGTATTTTTGTTCCAAAAATAAGATATGAATTATTCAAAAATGTTGTCCCGTATTGAATGTATTTTAATTTATTACAATCAATTTCATACTTTTTTATTTCATTACTAGTTAATATACTTGGGTGTATTATATTATATGTATTTTGCGGAAATTATATTATCTTGTAATTGTTTAATTTTGTTTTTCAATAGTTGTATATTAGTTAATTGCTCCAGATATACATTTTTTCGTTTTCCACTTCCAAAAACTTATTAATAGTATTTACTTCTTTTTCTATTTTTTCTCTATCATTTTTATGACAGTCTTTAAATGATTTAGAGTTAGATTAAAATAGTCATTAATTAATATTATTTTTTATTTCATTAATATCTAAAAGATGTTTTTGTATATTCTGCCTGTCTTCATTGTCCATAGTGCCAAATAACAACTTTGAAAGTCCTCCTATACCATTAATCAGTCCACGTCTATATCTATTGTATTTAAGTTTTAAAGTTAACTATTTATTTCTATCATCTATTAATTCTAACTGAAGCAATTCATTAGTTTTTATTTTCATCTATACAATATTTTCTGTTATATTGTCAAGATTGTTTTCTATATCGTCTAAGTTTATTATGTGTAATATTATGTCCGATTCCTTAACTATATTCTGATTTCCTATACATAGATCTATAAATATTTTCAGTTCTGTCAGACGCTTAGATGTCATAATTCCGTTAGTTCGTGGTGTCAACAGAAGTATCATCAATATTATTTGTAAATTTGAAATGTTTCTTGATATTCCTAGGATGTATATTATCTAATTTTGCTTTCGTATATCTAGGTTGTTCTTTATGTCTTAATGCTTTATAATTCCTTATCTACCCCTCGGTCCTAACTTCTTCATAGTCTTCCATAGATTACTTTAATTTTTCTTTTACCTTCTTTTTATTATCTTCCAAATTCTATTTAACCTTTTCTATATCTATCTTCCCTTGTTGTATTTTGTTTGGAGTGTATTTAATGCTAGAGTGATATTTTTCATTATAATTTCGCATAGCCCTTTGTTTTATCAGAATTTCCTTGTTAGTTTTATATAAGATTCTGAATTTTTCTGCTAATGTATTATGCACCCTTTCGACATCAGCATTTCCTGTGTGGCTGTTTGCTTTTGTAACGTGTAATTGTATTCTCTCGTGATTAAGAAATTCTTTAATTTAAAGTGCATTAAACTCACCGCCTGCAACAATTTTCTCTGTGTTACCTATTTTTAAAAAATTATCCTCTAATTGTTCTATAATTGTTATAAGTTTTCTATCTGTTAAATGATAAGCTGCCCGAATTTCGAAAATTTATGAATTATGGTTAAAAAACGAAAACTTTTCATTACATATGTATAATTTGATTTCTGTCATACTTAACTTCCATACAAATGTCACACTGATTTATTACCATCTGAATCAATTCTAGGAATTTTTGCAAATACATTTTATACTTTATATGGTTGTATGTTTCTTGTATACCCTAGTGTAGGCTTTCCTTAATGTGATAAAGAGAAATTTGTTTAATTGCCTGCACCTCTGCTTTTATATCCCGTGCCCTCATGGTACATTTAGTGAATTTTATCTGTTTGCCATTCGAGAACATTTCTATTAGTTTTCCTGTACTACATTGTAGCTATGTTCCGACAACTCAGCATATATGCCTATTTTACCTTTGGTTCCGAAAATATTTCCCATTTCATTGAAATCTGATTCGATATGATCTGTATTCTGTACTTATTAACTATTTCTTCTTTAATGTAAAAATGATCTTCAAATTCTTCTTCTGCCGAATGTACTGTTACCATTGACATATCGTCACCTTCTATATTATCAACTGGAAAAGAATTTGAAATATCGGTGCTTTCATCTCCCTCTTTCTCTCAAATACTGTCCTCACTATTTTTTATTCTACTCAGAAAATCTGCTACTTTATTTTCTCTACCCTTCAAATACTCGATTTCGAATTGGTATTCACCTCATTTTAACAGCCAACGCTGGTATCTGGGTGACATATTTTTCCCTCTGTATTTTGTATGTAAATACTTAATTAGTTGGTGATTAAATTTTCTAAAGTAAATATAAGGTCTAAAATAATTACCGCTCCACATTATTGCTAGGAACTCTTTGTCTGTCGCAGAGTAATTCCTATCATGATTGTTTAATGTTCTTGAGGCTTAGCACACCGGGTGCCCCTCTTGTGATTATACCGCACCAATTGCATAGTTTGATGTGTCTGTTGTTAATGTAAACTGTTTTTCAAAATCAGGATAGCGCAAAACTGGATGAGTGCTAATTAACGTTTTCAGTTTTTCAAAAGCTTCGATATAAGTTGGATCTTTTACATTGATTTTTGCACCTTCTTTCAAATATTTTGTAATCCTTGACAAATTTGCGATAGTAGCCTGTCATTCCTAAGAAACTTTTAATCTGTTTTTCACTTTTTTACAACTCTAAATCTTGTATAATTTAATTTAATTTGGATTCGGCTTCATGCCGTCCCATGTCAACATATGACCTAGAAATTCCGTTTCCTTCTTTAAAAAGTAACATTTGTCTATCTGTATTTTTAAAATTTTTCTTTCAAGTACCTCAAAAATGTCTCCTATTGCTCTTATATGTTCGGTTAGCGATGTGCTAAAGATAAGGATGTCATCCAAATATACTACGCAAGTTTTGTTAATATAATCGTCTAATATTTCATTCATTAGCCATTAGAATGTGGCTGGTGCATTATATGCGTTTCTCCCGTTCTATGCCTTTTTTATTGGAAGTTACATACAATGCGTTATATGCGACAGGTTTTTTGTTTTGGTCAGCTGTTGTGGTAACATAATTAGCAAACAAAAACAGTTTTGGAAAAAATGGAAATTCAAATTATAACTTCAAAAGAATTTATGGCATTTAATACATGTTTATGAACTTAAAATATGATGTTTTGTGCTGCTAAGGCCTATGAAAAGCTTCAAGAGAACACAAGACGAGTGTTTTCAGTTAATTTATCCTCCATTCTTCTTGTAATAAATTTAAAAGGGATGACACTCGATAACTAGTATACAAATTTTGTTCATGAGGAAATGTGTTAAAAAATGTATTTTAATGTATTTTACTCTTAAATTAGTAGTAAACTTTATTATGGCATATATTTTATTAATATTTTTAAAATGCAAAACAAAAAATTCGAAAATATTAATACACTATACAAACATATTTAATGATACCATTCACAATAGAATATAATTTGTCATTCACAAGTTTAAAAGCTGCTGATTTTTTCCAGCAGTACAAGAGACACACAGAAAGGCAGTAAGTAGATCTACTCTATGCGTACTATGCGACTATACATTCTATGCGTTTTCCTCTGCTACTTGTCACAAACAACTACACTGATTCTACTTTTTTGACACACGCATATAACGCAAGGTCGCATGAAACGCATGGTATGGACTTTCAGCTTAACCTTAAAGCTGGATTCACCCATTGGTTTCGGAGCAAAATTTTTGTTCTGAAACAATTTTTTTTATATGGAGTTTGACGTTTCTCTTTTTGAGAGAGAGGGAACGAGAGGTACAATTTCTGTGTTCGGAACATTTGTCCAGCTTGAATTGGTTTAACGTTTTGAATTTTTGTCGTCCGAAAGACACATTGGAGAGTGCTGGCGCGAGATACTCTCAGGGTTGTTATACGCAAAATTGACTGAGCTGTCCAATTATCATCTCGATTGATCATATACTCGTATACAGTATTCGTATGTGATACTCAGAAATAGAGCAGTTTGTATTCATTTCCTGTGTTGATGTACTTCATCGTTTTACTCGGGTGGTTCGAACGATAATGCTACTCGGTCGGTGGTCTACGCGGCATTTTGGTGGCTTCAGTTTGATTATTAAAGCCACAATACTTACACAATTGATTACCGGCGGACGATTGCAGCATCTCTAAAGACTAGAGACTGCGTTGATGTGCTGGAGCCAACACATAAATAAGTAACACACCAAAAAAACAAACCTAAACACCGTCGCCACCCTTCCCCACCACCCCCCAACCTTACAATAGTAAAACTAACACGTCGTTTACAAACATATTTCATATGGTAGCCTTGTTTTTCCGGAACAATTCTTCGAAGTGGGTGAATCGTTTCAGAACAATCTCTCAAAAAACTAAAATTGTTTCAGAACAAAAATTTTGTTCCGAAACCATGGGTGAATCCAGCTTAAGAGTACAAATAAATTCATACGAGTTGTTTAAAAAATTACATGCTTTTCCGTTAAACGTTATTTCTATTGTTTCAATATTTATTTGTGTATTCAATATTTTTAATATATCAATACCTATTATAAAATTATATCCTTCCTTTTAATTGGAAAGTCACACCAACGCACTCTTGCACGGCTTACATACATAATTGGACGCTACAACCCTTCAGTCAGGCTTACGGCCTAGCTTCTCACACCACATATGTTTTGGATGTTAATTTTATACATGAATGGCGGGACGCACAGTTTAAAGTCGAGTCCGAATGACAGATTTTTGAGAAGCTTTTCATGGGAATTTTATTTACTCGCAGAGTTTTTGCCTCTGCTGAGAGGAAGTCGCCGAAGAAATATTTTTCATTTTCGTCCGACCGAGGATTTGAACCGTGGAATTTAGTCTAATAAGCCAACACACTACCTACTATACTACGGCGACTATGGTTTGGTAGATTAAATTCTTCTGGTGCTCCTGTATGCACCTCATAATTAATTGTATATTTAATAGTTAATGTACTATATGTTATCGGCGGTTTTAATCTTAATTTTTTAAAAACTTTTATTTCGTTATTAATTAAACTTAAACTAGCTCCTCTATATATTAATTCTATATATTCTTTGTTCTGAGTGTTTAATTTTACCTTTGGCAGACATTCTTCGCCTCATAAAAAAATTGTACCATTAATTTCTTCCTCATTGTTTATCCTTAATATTTTTTAAGGATTTGTTAGTAACGAAATAATTTATAATTTTAACTGGACACTGTGAAAACCCAAATTTGTAGAAATTGAAGAACCGTGCTCGATGGTATTTGATATTCAACTAACTTTTTATTTCAATGATAATTTCTTAATCCTATTATGTTTTTACTAAATTCGAGCAGTTAACAGATAAAGGGAATTCAGCAATCTATTTATTTAATGATCTTATTTTATGTATTTAATAATCTTATTCTATATATTCATTAACCTTAGATCTATTTAACATTAAGGTGATACTAATTCAATTATTATTTAGTTCAAGTTAATTCAATATATTTACAAAATATGAAATAACATTCTGTAGTTATGGCGCAACATTCCGGCCCCATTGAAGGACTGTGCTTCCTCAATCAATTGGAAGTGGAGCCAATTTGTGGATTGGGCGCTTATAGGCGCCGTTGCGCGTTGCGATCTCCGCCACTCTGACCTTACCGTCTTCTCCTTCTACGACCTTGACGCCTCTATCAGTCAGCCAACGGTGCGGCGGGCAATTGTCCTCGTGGACGATTACGACCTGACCTAACTTCAGGTTGGGCGATTCGTTGGTCCACTTGGCTTTGCCTTGTAGACCCAGGACGTAGTCTCGAGACCAAGTCTGCCAGAACATCTGCTTAAGTCCGCAAAGTAGTCGCCAACGCTTCCATAATTTGGGTTCGTTGATTCGTCGCCCGTCGCCTACGGATTCAAGCGGCAGCGAACGCAGACCCTTCCCTATCAGCAGGTGAGCTGGAGTTAGCGCCTCTCCGTCGTTGGGGTCTGGAGACAGCGGTGCAATGGCCCAACTGTTGAGCACCGCCTCTGTTTCTGCAAGCATCGTCTCCATCTCTTCTTGTGTTAGCGATGCGTTGCCCACTGCGCGCAGAAACAAGAACTCCGAAGTGCGGCATCCGAGGTGGTATGAAAGTGAACTTCACCCCGGACGACGCTCCGTAAGATTCGAGGGCGGGTCGACTCCTGTCGAATACTTGTTGCAACTGTTTGAGGACCCTGCTGGCTCCTGTGAATTTGGTTGCATTGTCGCATAGCACCTATTTCAGTGGATAAATCTGAAACTAACTCTAGATTCACTGCTTTAGACGTGAAACACACGAAGACCGCTATATACATCTTCAATGGTGGTCGACCACCAATTCTCAAAGAGACATTAACGGGACCACAAAAAGGTACGCTGACGATAAGAAATGGTCGTGTAGCTCTCATCCTATTAGTGGGCAAGTTCCCCATTATTTGGGACATAAGTCTTGGCTTATAGCCGAAACAATGTACACACTTGCGAACAATTCTACCGCACTCTTCCTTCGCGTTAATTAGCCAGATTCTCTCCCTAGCGAGAGCAATGAGTGCCTTTGTGCCAGTATGGCAATTCTCAAAATGGAGATGTCGCAAATAAAGTGTGACAAAGTCATTCTTCTGCGGTAATAAGAGTGGGAATTTTTGCATCATATGGCAAGTTTGCATTAAGCAATCTCCCACCTACCCTTAATAGTGAAAATGTTCTCTCTTCTCAAGTGAATGTGTGTTCTTTAATTTAGAAATATCCTCAGAAAAGTTAGATTTCTGGATGGCCTCTACGAGGCGATAAAATGACCATTTCATTTCCATTGCAGTAGGCATGATACTTTGATTTGATTTCCGTTTCTTCAGATTATCGTTGAATCTGAGTACAAAACAAGTTACTCGCAGTAACTTCTTATATGAAGAATACCGTGATATAATATCCAGTAGACAGTTATATGTCCCCTCTACTACAAGAAATAAATTCACCTTTCTGGTTTCCAATAACTTTTGGTTCTCTGTTAATTCAAAATGTTCATCACCAGGCCATTTGGAACTGCCGTTTAGTAGGAACGACGGTCCTTCAAACCATATTGAGTTTTTCAAATCTTTTGCATCCGTTCCTCCTGACACAATGTCAGCTGGATTCTGTTTAGTTGGCACGTAGCGCCATGAAACTTGGTACAACCAAGTTCTGAATCTCAGCGACTCTATTCGATACAAAAGTCGTCAAAGAGGATGGATGCGTTTTTATCCAATGCAGTACTATCTCGGAGTCGGTCCAGAAATACACATCGTCTATTTTGAAGTTCATCATACGCTTAATTCTGTTCCATAATTTGGCTAGCAGATGTGCGGCACATAGCTGAAGTCTAGGAAGTGATTTCGAATTAAGTGGAGCCACTTTGGACTTTGCCGTAAGTAGTCTCGAGGCGGCTGTGTTTGTCTCGGAGCTTCGAATGTATATGCAGCACCTATATGCTCGGATTGAAGTGTCAGAAAATTCATGAACTTGAATTCTCGATGTAGACGTGGTATGGACGAATCTTGGGATACTAATTGTATCAACTTCCATTAAATTAGCTTTGAAGTTTTCCCATGAAGTATTCAACCCCAAAGCTCTTCAAAAGTATTTTTGATTTCGTAACAAGTGGGCATAACAGCCCGAAAGGACCGAATAATCGAGAAGACACCGACAAGACATTTCTCTTTGTAGCCTTTAAGATCTGGAACTTACCTCCCAAATGAACTTTATATAAATCATTCTTCGGAACCCAATGTATGCCCAACGCTTTCGCAGAGGCTGAATCGCAGTGTATTAGTTTCTCTTTATGTAGAGAATTCAGAAATTCAGGATGATTTGAAAACCACTTGGTGAGATTTAAATCTGCTGAAGTCAGAATTTCAGTCACCTGATTTCGAATCAGAATCAATTCATCATAGCTCTTAGCTCCGGTAAGTAAATCATTCACGTACAAATCACTGCGAACAACTTTTGAACTAATAGGCAAAGTCTCTTTGTATATGTCGCTTAAGTGAATCAGACATCTGATGGCTAAAAATGGTGCTGAAGCTGTACAGTATTCAGTCGAAAAAGCCCCAACTCATCAGATGGATTCTCTCGCCCAAAAGACCAATTGAAAATTTCTATCCTTGTCACCAATCATGACCCGACGACACAGGACCCGACGGAGTATCAGGAAATTTGTCGAAAAGAGACATATGACCCAAGTTGAAGTATTCCTTCTCATCCTTCTCTCCTCATCGTATCATCTTTGGAAAGTCTTCATTCCAAAGAGAGAAATCGTCATTTGGTAGTTTCAAACGAAGATCCTAATAATTTAGGATCAGACTTAAAAGGTAAGAAATCTCAAATCTTCCCGATGCAAGACGTCATACTGAAGACTTGAATTCGTTCTCACATTTTTTATGCTCTTCAGAATAAATTTCAGTTGATTCGGTTGGAAGTTCTTCTAACTCCAAAAATTTTCGAATGATCGAATCGCCATTGCTCTCGTCTTCTATTGAAGTATTTATATGAAATACTTTAATGTTATAAGAGTCCGTTGAGTGATTGTATCTTCCCGTAACAATTCAACCAAGCGACGTCTTTTGAAGAGCTGGAAGACTCGGGCCCAATTTGATTTGGCCAACACACATTAATTCAAAGAAAGGACCTGCGCCAATTAACAAATCAATTTTTTGTGACTTGTAGAAGCAAGGATCAGCTAATTCCACGTTTGGCGGAATATTCAAACTAGCTATGTTGACCTTACGGTCAGGTTGCAAATTTATAGTTGATTTTAGTACCCAAAATACGAAGTGAGTTGGGTAGAGTTGACACCCGAGGTAACAATCAAATAGACGAGAGATTTGGATAATGAATTCGTTTCACCGATGCCATTTAAATTCAATCTGCCTCCTTCATTTTTCAAACGTAGTAGTTGAGCTAGTTTCTCGGTTATCAAATTAGGTTAAGAACCGGAATCTAAAAGAGCTCTAGCTGGTATAAGTTGGCCAGAACTACTTCTTACTCTACCACAGCCGTCGCCAGAATTATGCGTTCATCTGACGCCGAATAGTTCATAGAAGCGTGAGAAGTCGAAGGCTGTTCGGAGTAGTTTATCAATGCATTGTTAGAACTTGTATTGTATACGTGTAGTAATGTTCTATGCGAACCATTACATATCCGATACTTAGAAGATAGACACCTTGCAACTGGGTATCCCTTTTTAAAAAAGTTTATACATTCTGGCACAGATTTGATGAAATCAAATCGTTTGGATATAGGCTCAGCAGTGAAAGATAGGCAATTGTCAATCAATGTGTTGTGTCGATTTGCAAAAGAGGCATTTGTCAACAGATTGTTTTGTTATTTGTTTCGTACAATTTAGTGATGTTTTATTGTTTCTAATGTTGAAATGTTAATTTTTAGGTTTTTTAACCCTCGGCCTTGAACTAGAAGACTCATCAGCAGAAATATGCTGGTAACGTCTATTCAAGGCGGCTTCACAGTCTGACCACAGTGCGAGCTTCTCGAAATCAAGCTGTTCTTCCCACTTCGATTTGGTGATTGGATCTATCTTCGACATCACCAAATGTATTAAAATAGAATTCGTTATTTTCCTATCATCACCTATTGATAACAAAGAATCGTAGATGGCAGAAAACAACAGCCCAATACTTGGTAATTTCGGCAAATTAAAAAGTTCGCAATATTATCGAAAAATATCAAGCATTCGTTGTCATGAACTTTTTTCAAGCTTACTAATGCTTTGGGGTAATTCTCCTCGGAGATCTGAAAGGCTTTCACTGTACCCAAGGCCAATTCGGACAAGTATGAGTTTAAATAGCTGAACTTTTCAATATCCGTTAAGGTTGGATCGCTATGGACCAGGTTTTCAAATAAGCTCATGAAGTTCTTATAATCAGCATATTTACCACTTAATTTAGTTAGCTTCATATTCGGGAGTCTTGAGTGGTGAGCTTGTACGCTGAATGAAGTTTCAGGTACATTCGGTTGCCTATTCTTGGCCAACAGACTCATAAACAAACTTTTTGTGATCACACAGAGATCTTCAAGCTCGGCTCTATCGTCATTATCGGGATCCATATTGTCCACTTCTGACTGGTGCTTCATAGCTTGGTCAATATATGTTCTTAAAATATCCAATCGACATTCGAGCTCCATAGGATTAAATGAAATAGTCCTATCAACAATAGATTGTCGAATTCTGTCGAAATCATTGATGACCTTCGCTTTTTTCGCGAGTAACTTCTCCAAGCTTTCTGCTCTGGAATTGGAATTTTGACGTTTAGAGCCTCGACTAGTCATTGTGTTTTTGTTTATTTGAAAATTCCTCAAAACAAGAATTTAAAATTGACCCAAGTAAATTATTGGTCAAAGTATATTTGAATTTGTTTATATTCACTTGTTTTGGACAACAGAATTTGTTTGATATTCCTCGTACACGCGAAATTCGAAATTTCCGATTCTAATTTATACGTGGCGTTAATTGAATCAAGAATAACTTACTTGATCTCAGAAATGAAAATAAACACGTTTTACACACAGCCTTCGATATATAAAATATGTAATTTACCGAGTAAAATCGCTCAATAATCGATTTATTATAATAAAACAAAATTAAATTTCGATGTGAATACAATGTATTATAATAAATAACAATACCCGATAATAAACCGAATTTCGAAACTAGTGTGAACAATATTTTATCGAAATTTTAATTT
Organism: Sarcophaga bullata; assembly: GCA_005959815.1. NCBI lineage: Eukaryota > Metazoa > Arthropoda > Insecta > Diptera > Sarcophagidae > Sarcophaga > Sarcophaga bullata. The sequence goes on from QOCX01000532.1 coordinate 95,596, forward strand.
TGTTACTAGTGTTAACAGTCACACTGTACGCAGCTGTAGTATGTAAATTATATACAAGTAGCATAGGAACGCGTGGAACGGAACATCGATCGAAAAATATACGAAAATAAATAAAAAGAAAGATAAACAAAAGCAACACAAATGATATGCTGAATGTTCTCACATGAATAGTACAAGCGAATTGTTAGTGTACAATAATAATATTAACAATCGCGAATATATGTACATTCATACATAATAATTGGCCATGACTACCCTTCAGTCAGGATTACGGCCTAGCTTCTCACACCACTTATGTTGTATACGTTAATTTTATACATAATGTTCCGCCACTCAGTTTAAAGTCGATTCCGAACGACAGATTTTCAGAGTTTTTGCAGAAACTGCTGAGAGGAAGCTTCGCCAAGTATGAACCCTGGCCTTTCGTCTAATAATTTCTATTTCACTACACTATTTTGTATTAACAATTTAAATTTTAAGCACTTTATAAAATTTTGTTAATTCCAGCACAATTTGAATTAATTTATCAAAAGCGGGAAATTTGGTATTTTTTTAATATAAATTGACATAAATTATCAAATTAATTATTTTGCTTTTACGTATTTTTCACTTGTCCCTGCTCGGGCGCCAAAATGTTTATCCTTAATATTTTTTGTGAATTTGTTAGTAACGAAATAATTTATAATTTTAACTAGACATTGTGATACGAGAAAAGACCAAATTTGTAGAGATTGAAAGAACCGTGTTTGATGGTTTTTGATATTCAACTAACTTTTTATTTCAATGATAATTTCTTAATCCTATTATGTTTTTACTTAATTCTAACAGTTAACAGTTAAACAGAATTCAGCAATATTTAATAATCTTGTTCTATATATTCAATAACCTTAGATCTACTTAACAGTAGGACGAAACTAATTTGTAGTTACAATTCAATTATTATTTAGCTCAATTTAATTCAATATATTTACAAAATATAAAATAACATTTTGTAGTTATGACGCAACATATCTTCTGACCTATATTCTCCACATTTTTGGCACTTTTTCAATTGTTTTTCATTGTTCTCATTCCGTTCTCAGCAAAAACTCCTGTCTCCATTGAATTATTTATTATTTTGTACTTTCTATTGGTTTCTTATTAATTTGTAGTCAAGCGTCATTTGTATTTATTACCTTAGCCTGTAGATATTTAATTAACTTTTTCATTGATTTTAATTCCGACTAGAAGCAATTATTCGCATTATTATATTCCAGGATGTCTATTCTCTTATTATTCCTTTTTAATTAGTCGTCGAATTCTCATCTTTACTTATTAATCAGTTCAGCGTTAAACATGTATTTATTATATTTAAATATCTCAACATCATCATACATAACATACATAATTGGCCATTACAACCCTTCAGGATCTATCATAACATACATAATTGGCCATTACAACCCTTCAGTCAGGTTTACGGCCTAGCTTCTCACACCACGTATGTTGTGTGTGCTAATTTTTTTATACATGAGGGGCGGGACCTACAGTTTAAAGTCGACTCCGAACGACAGATTTTTTTGAGAAACTTNTTTTTTTATTCATGAGGGGCGGGACCTACAGTTTAAAGTCGACTCCGAACGACAGATTTTTTTGAGAAACTTTTCATGGCNTCATTTTTGATGTCTGACCGGGGATTCGAACCCTGGCCTTTCGTCTAATAAGCCAACACACTACCTACTAGACTACGGCGACTTCCTCAACATCATCATCCATTACTTTTTATTTTTCCAATTGATATGTTTATAATTTCATGATCGGCAATTTTACTTGTCCAACTAGTACCGACTGACATATTAAAATTGTTTATTATTACATAGTCAATTATTGTACTCTACGTTTTTGTGACACGGGTGTATTCATTAACTGTTTGCCCATTATAGTTAATAATACAACTAATTTTATTTCTATATGTTGAGTTTCTCTTCCAGTCTCCGATAATTTAAATATTACACTTGTTAAGGGTATTATCTAATACTTCTTTCACCATTTCTTCAAATGCGTTGCACAACTTATATTCACTATGACTTGGTGATCTATATATAACACAAATCATAATACAGTTGTGGCTACACAAACTATAATTTAGTGATTTGTATCATCAATTATCTCAATTATTTTTGTTACACTACCTGTTCTCGATGGTGTCGATAATGGTTGTGCCGCTTCAACTCTTGAACCAATTGAACTTTATATGGAGTCATACCGAGATTTTTTCGAAAAATTCAACGTAAACTGGTGAATGAAAATGTTCAATTCTTAAGAACGATGACAAGTTAATGCTACTCTCAGCCACAACATCGAGCCATTACGAGCACGATCAACAATGAAACCAATTTCACGAAATTTAGCAATAAACGCGCGAATACCAGGCACAGTTGGTTCTTCTCTGCGACCACATTGTTTATGACATTTTCGCGCAATTTGCAACCAAATCCAAACGTAGCTCAAGCATAAATCGTTACATTACTTTCAGTGGAGATAATATAGTAAATTTTGTGACAGAATAGAATGACATAAGTATTGCCAGATTCGAAATAACCGATATTTCAAATTTAAACCGATAGATGACCTACCCGGTATATCTTTAGTTGCACGTGTTACAGATAGTACCGCTAGACTGTTATTTGTATGGGCACTACACTACCCCCTTTCGGACTTTTGGGTAGACGAGTCTTTAAGTTGGCCCTTAAACCTGATCTCCTTTAGTTTTTAGTGAGGAACGTATTCTGGCTTCAATTTGTCTATGGATGTAAAGCATATGATCTCGTCGTCGTATTTTAAAATTTTGAAGGGCGTGTGAGGCTTTATTTGATTCCATTAATGCCTTCAGCTCCACGCACTTCTTTTGCTCCTCGCTTCTATGATGTATGTTCATGCAAAACTGGCCGATTAAATTTAAATGTCTAGTTTGTATTGGATATAGGCGTTCCCACTTCTATTCGAGGGCAAGTAAAGAGGTTTATAGTTAGGGAACATCATAAATGTATTCCCTACGGGTAAAGTCGGAAGTATTTAATAGCAGAGTATATTGCCATTAGTTCACGATCGCACGTACTATAGCATTGTTCAGTTGAAGTGAACTTTGTCGAATAGAATCACAGCGGTTGCCAGTGAGCATTCACCTGTTGCTGTAGGGCTTCACCCTTCACTTTGTCAGACGCATTCGTCATCAGTGCGACACTTAGTCCTTCTGGAAAAATGCTAGGAAGGTTGCGTTGACCAATTCGGTTCCATTATATGCAACGTTATTTCTATTCCAACGACGTGTAGGAGGAATTTCCTGTAAAAATTTACGATGCCTAGGCAATTTCGCAGATCTTGTGCTTCTACTGATTTTTTCTTGTCACAATAGTCCCGACTTTCCGAGTGAATGATCTAATACCATTACATCAAGGCCCTTTAGGATGTTGCGCATAAAATGCTAAAATGTATAAGCGGCGTTTAGTAGACTGAAAGTGATGTACTTTAATTCAAACAACCCGAATGAATGTATGACTGTAGCTTTCTTCGAGTATCAAAGTTATGTGGTGGCATGCTTTCTTACAGTCTATTATGGAAACTACTGTCTTACCATTCAACTCGTTGGTGAAATCTTGAATATATTGAACTGGATAGAGGCACCACGATTCGTTAGGCTCTTTGGACAAGAGGAGAGTACTAGCCAACTGATCGTACACAAATATTCTGGTCGAGCGAGCATTCAAACTCTTTCCACGTAATTTCCAACTTTTCAGGGTATTCAAATTTCGCAAAAAATCGGTTATGTCATCTGTGAAGTCAGCTACGTTAAAAAGCCTTTTAAACAGCCGCCGTAAACCGATATCCAACAAAAAAGTTTCTTGCAGTAGGTGTTGATTTCAGTATTATTTTACGCAAGTAATTTTATCAGAGATGGTTATTATTCAATGTTCTTTGGCCTAGGCAATCGACAACTCCGCACATGTTGATACATAAATCGTAATTTCAATTTCCATCTTGAATGTAAAGGTTGCGTGTGACACTGCTGTGCCCCGGTCCATTAGTTGCCGAAAACGAAGGGTTTACCAGTTTTTCACAAATCGTGGTCTGAAACCTCAACGTGATCGACATTGATTGTTTGATGGTACTAACAAATATCATTCTTTGCGGTGATCGTGTGTATCGATGTGCGTTTACGGCCTTCGATGCTACTGCTCCACCGATCACATCTTGATAATTTCATTCTGGCTTTTTGAGTATTTACGTCCTCGTTGGCTACATTTATTTTGGGTTGATCTAGCACCTTCGTTGGTCTTGGACTGGACTGGTGATTGTCGCAACTACAATGATCTTAAAATTTCAGGATCCAACTTATTTTCAGCTAATTCCTTAATTTCGCGCAATATCACTGAAAATGTTTTCCTTTCGGGTTGGCGTTTAAAGCGAGAATTATACGACTCGCCGACCTCGCCCATGAGATTTGTCTTGAGCGTCTCGTATTTCCCGGTAGCAGGAGGTTGCAATAAAATGTCGGATTTTAATATTGATAAATCGATTTCAGCTCCCAGTGCATAATATTTCGTACCATCCGTTGTGACACCCACTCGTGCAAATTGTGTGTACCTGCAAAAGAAAAGTTTCGGGTCGGGTTTCCAAAAGCGAGGTGGTTTTACAGCTACTCCTTCACCATTGTCGTCGAAATCATCAGTTTGGTGTAATGTATTTCATTCAATAAATTTATAAAAATTATACAATTATATGATTTCGGTACTTTCTCTTTTGGTTCTTACCATGTCATGGGCAAAACCGTTGTGCTTTAAAAAACTGAGGTATAAGTTGCCAACCGTGAATGTTATAACAACGCCGTTGTCAGACTGTTATTTGTGTGGGCACTACAGTACAACAAATTTTTTCAGAGAAATATAATAGTCATTTCAAAAAATTTTTTGAGTAAACTATGGACCCAGTATCTTTAAACATTCTACGTTTCTAATCATGTTATTATTGATGTTAATATAGAACAAATAGTGATTACATAACTTTCTGCGACAAATATTAGTTGTTTTGTTTGGTACGTAGAAATTTTTTCACAGGATTGCAAACATCATATTAATTCCTGAAGTAAATTATTAGAATCTGTGTTTGTATTAATTTTGCAGAAAATGGAGAGATCATAAATTTGTGGGCTAACTTTCCATATGTAAATTATATGTCTGCCAATTCTGGTGTTTTTCGAAGGCAATGGAGAAGATTGTTACATGGTTACGAGCAGATACTACTGTGGTTATATGAAAATTGATGTGTAATAAAGCGTCAATGCAACCTCTTCCAGTTCTAAAGGCAAATTGATTTGACGGTATAAAACGATTTCTTTCCTTAAATTAATTAAAGCGTGTAGTTTCTTAAACAATTTGCTTGTGCATGGTTACAGAAAAATCGGACGGTAGATAGAGCTATTTGTAATTCTGACACAGGCAGGCGCATGGTTATAGGGAAACCGGACGATATTCAGTAATAATTACAGAATCTTTTGCAGTTTTGGAAATTGTTTCCCAATTTGTGGGGATTATGTCTGATTCAAAAATGTTATTAAAAAGTTTTAATAAATAAGTTTCTTTTTAATTTTGACTTTAACTATAACTTTTTTAGACTTTAACTATAACAGTTAATACCCTTGAGAATTTTAGAATATAGTGTTCATTTCTTGAGCTAAGATCTTAGGTTAAGTCACTTAGAGGAAAATTGGGATTTGGATGAGTTTTGATCGACTAAATTGTCATTCGCTGTTTTGTTTTAGACAATTTGTCTGAATTCTTTTAAGGTTTTTTGCTTTTTTTCTTTTTTCTTTATTATCTGATTTAGATTGTTTGATGTAGTAGGCATTATGTTCGAAATTAAGGTTTTTTTTTTATTTGACATAAGGCCGCTTAGCAACTTTGTACAATCCCAGCCAGATGTAATGTGGCATTATCAGTGGCATTATCTGCCTGAAAAACACTGCATTCCTCCGAGAGCCTGTATGAATTCCATTCACCCGGGTCCACATCCATCTTGGACCCGTCAGTGAAAACAGCCCAGCTATCGAAGAGTTTATTCGAATTATCTAGACTTCCCTATCACCTTCGGTGTATTGCAGAAGTAAACTCTTGCAGCCACGTAGTTCGTCATTCCGACAGTCGAAATAAACAAACACCGCTACGTTAGTTCTTTCACCAATACCGAGTGACCTACCTTACAGGAACTCATTATAGTTTGAAAATGCCACAATTACTTTAACTTTATGCTATGCCAAGATAAGTTTAATTGGTTAAACGTCAACACCATGTATTCGAAATATATTGGTTTAGAGGTCTTTGAATTATTGTTATTGTTGTATCAATTTACCTGGTTCCAAGGTAAAAAAGGTAAAGATTATTAATTGTATGTGAACTGTAATGATGGTAGTTGATAGGCGCTTCTGTGTGGGCAATTAAAATTCATTTATATTCATTTCGCATTTAACAGAATCAAGACTTTTTATTTTGTAACCATAATGCATTGGCAAGTGTTTTGAGAACCCTGTTCCTTGTTCTCTAATCGTAAGAATTAAATTGTCTTGAAGGTGATGTCAAGTTCTTTACCTCCTTTTTTTTGACTAGGTAGCGAATAGCGTTGACTTCTGTTCACTTGTGAACAAATAGCCGATAACCCAAACACTTTTGTCATCAAAGTCTACGTCCGAAAAATGGTCTGTACAGTCATCGGCATATGACGCAATTGGGACGTTCTCTGCGAATCTGTAAGAACAACGAGCTATTTATTAAAGGGTATTGATGACACGCCTATATTTATTTTCATGGCTTGATTTTAGATTTCTAGACTCTACTTCCCTTACAGTTTGTTATCCAGGATTTCGTATCGTCAAATAGGGTGGAATTAAGTATGTCTTTTATCAGTATAGATTTCAGGTAGCAAAAATAGTTCGCTGACTGGTCGTTGTTGATTCGAACTATTTGCTATCCGCGCTGTAATTTCAATTATGGCTGTGGTTGTTCTATTGGTTTTCCTAGAGCCATGCAGGTGGTCGGTGAGAGGGAAGTGATGTTTAAAACCTGGCAGGTTTACATAGATTCAGAATTGGGATGATACTTAGAACTTTCCAAATGTTTCTTGTGGGATTTTTGGTCTCTGTCTAGATTTTTGATTTTATTACATCTTTTTCATTTTCTCTTTCATCGTTCCCTCTATGATGTTCAACAAATTGTCTCCCCAACTCGATAGCACATTTTTTGACTCATTGATAGCCTATTATTAAATTCAACAGCTTTTGGGTTTCGCATGTAGATGTGTTACTTATTGTATTGTAGAGCTTTTTAGGGTAGATTGGTTAAGGTGATCCAACCATTTGCTGCGCAGAATTAATCTGGAAAGTCAGTAGCTCTAAATGGTCTTCTGCTGAATTTTAATCTCCGATATGTTCATGTTGTGCAGTTTCGAATGGATAGTAAGAGCCTATATTGTTGGTGAAGCCAGACCAATTGACTTTATTGTAGATTATGTTCGTTCACCTGTTGACCGTGATAGGGATGTGATCAGAACTTCAGGGTCGTTCAGGTTTACCAGGACGTTGATAGTAGCAAATCTTATTTATCCGCTATGTTAATACCGCCAAGTGTAATCCGGAGTCCGAAACTATTAACGAATGCAATATAAACGTCGGTAATTTCAAGATCGGTATCTCGACGAAGTTGTCGGAATTCCTATTGCTTTCTTGAAGTTATGTCATGTCGACCTCACTTGTGAGTTTCATATTTTATTCCTAGTTTTCATCTTCTCCTGGGTTTTAGTGGAATGTAGCGACAAGAATATCATGCTGTCGAATACAAAAATCCACAAAATCTTGGACTACCTTACTACTAGGATTATCGATCTTGAGATAGCAATATCTTTTCTTCAGCTCTTTTCTTCGATGAATAAAGTCAATGCTGACTTTGCTGGTTAGATTTTGAAATTATATTCCATGTCCTCACCGGGGTCGAATGTTATCTGCTAATAACATAACTTGAATTCCCTATGGTGGTTGTTAAACCAGTGAGAGGAAGAAGTTGAATAGAATTGTAGAGAAAACTTCAAATTGAGGTACCCTCGATTCGTGCTTGCAGTTATGTATATAAAATGCAGCCAAATGCAAATACTTCATATTACAAAATAAAATTGCAAGTGCACTACTTACCTCTTTATATACTCATTAATCTGATCATTTTATTTGCGGTGAAGGCAAACAAAATAATATATTAACATTTAAGAAACACAATCTTTTGTAGGCCAAATTTTCTTCATATTATATATATTCAGATTTTCAGTAAAATGGCAAAGTGTTGTTATCCACCTTTTTGATGTCCTTTTTGAATCATAGGATACACTCAAATTGAGTGAGAAGAATAAATAATAAAAATACATCTTTAACATCACAACTAGATACTCTAGCTGAGAATTCTCTTAGGAGAAATACATATCAACTACCTTAAACATGAACAATAGAATTAACTGTTAATCGTCTTAATGGATACAGCTTACGTTCTATAAAGACCCATTGTAACAAAAACATTACCAATAACTTTATTTAAAAATTTGAATCAAAATACACGAAATCCTGTTGTTAATGTGATCCGTCGTTTCGCTTATGATTAGTTGCAATAATTTTTTATTTTAAAACTCATTTTAGGGAAGATAGGTCTTTCCACCTAAAAAGCATAAACAATTACAACTACGTTATTAGCTGCGTGCTATACACACATACATATATAATTGGTCATTACAACTCTTCAGTCAGGATTACGCTCTATCTTCTCACCAGTTATGTTGTGCGCGTTAATTTTATACATGAGTGGCAGAACTTACAGTTCAAAATCTAATCTGATTGACAGATTTTTGAAAAAATTTTTATGACAATTTTATTTGCTCTCAGAGTTTTTGCCAAAAATCTGCTGAGAGGAAGTCGCCGAAGAAATATTTTCATATTTTCATTCTGATGTCTGACCCGGGGTTTGAACCGTCTAATAAGCCAACACACTACCTAATAGACTAAGACGACTTCTTAAGCCAGGTGCTATGTCTTCAATAATTGCTTTTTTGGCATTGTGCTATCTCGCCGGAAATATTTTGGTTTCCTTGGGTTCCTTTGCAGATAATCAATACTAGTTAACTTGACACAACTGTCAACAACACCAAATATTGTCGGTTATCGAATCATTTACCTAGGATGACCATCAATTTCTATCTTCTTCGTTCATGAGTTCAAAAGGGATACTTTGGGCGACATTGAAGGAGATATCTGAAATCGTCGTTCCTTCAGATTTAAAAATTCAAAAATATTGGGCTAGTATTATGCTTTCTTGGTACTCATGTCGGTTATCTTATATAGTGTAGTTGGCTTGACAGGAAGTTCGGCAAGGTAATTGTAATAAGTAAATATGACTCTACTCCTCCATTGACCACGTTCACTGTGACATCTTGAATTTTGGCCCATGAACTCCACAAAATCGCCTGCCACTCAGGTAGTTGGCACCCGTATTCCTGGGATAAATACAGTGTACCACAATAGTGCGTTGATACGATTAAGACCGTTGGCTATACGAATTGCAGTTGTAGCCATATTGTGAGGCGCGTGGGAAGTGTTTGTTAATATTGGCAAGAGTTTCTAAAAGCTTAATTACTTTTGATGATCATATTTTTATTATTAATATTTATTTAATATATTTAAAGGTTATATATCAACTTCTATTAGATTGGGAACGCAATACGGATGGAGAGAAAACTGTGGGATATTTGACAACTTTATTGTGGAATTGTGGGCATCGTGAGTGTGTACATAGACTGAAGCCAGTTTGGAAATCTCTCATCAAAAATGGAACTACAAAGCAGTGAATTGTAAAACTAACTAAAAAGAATTGTTTAATAAATCTCTAAATTGTTAATGTTAAGAAGTTATACAATATAAAAAAATAATATTACAATTTTTATTGATAATACTGATATGAATTAAACTAAAACACTTTTATTAGTCTTGTTTTTAACCAAAATAAAGGAAATATAAACAGGGTGACAGGCAATGTTGGCAGACAATTTGTTATGGATCAGGCATTGCTAGTCAGTATTATAGTTGTTATTGGGGTCATAAAAAGTGCATCGGTAATCACAATGGTAAAAAAGAAAGAAAGAGGTCTGTAAATTAAGGAACATAAGTTGATATTGCGGTGTTACATAACATACATACATAATTGGCCATTACAACCCTTCAGTCAGGATTACGGCCTAGCTTCTCATATTTTGATATTGCGGTGTTACCAAGTTAAATGTGTTTTTATTTAAATAAATAAAATATTTATTTATTTATTATTATTTGAATAAACCAAATCTGTGATGAGCAGATGGAAACGGTGTTGTGAATACAAAGCCTATTCAATTGAAGCAGTAACCCCCGGGGGTGGAATATCTTGGGCATTTTACACACATAGGAAGCGAACGTTAATAATTTTCGCTAAAAAGAGCGTAAAATGCATTCAGCTTCTAAAGAGGAATGTTCATGTCGCTTTTTCAGTTGTAAATTATACACCAAAAAATAAAAAATAAAATATAGTAGGACTCACTGTTTTCCAATGAGATTCGTTAATAACAATGAAAAATGATCTCCATTCCTGAAAGAATATTTGTAAAGTTAAATACGCAGTCTTTAGACATTTGGTGCTTACATTTTTTCTACATTTTCTACTACATACACATGTTAATAGGTTACACTTAATATTAAATATTACTAACAATTTTCCTCTGTGTTAGCACATGCCTCTCACAAATACACTCACATTTTTATCATATTCTCTTCGTGCCGGCGTCTGTCGATTTATAGATTATTTACAATAATAGGAACGTAATAACGTAATTATAGGGGTGGTTTATACACTCAAACTACACTTATATCTAAACTTAAACGTAGGGTGGCCAGCATGAACATCCCGCTCTCTCGCAACATTGTAAGAAGAGGACCGAGAAGTCACCTGGCCAGAGATCAAAAAAGGTGCATAAATTTATAATACAATTTCTATGTATGTGTGTAAATTACGATAAAATATAAAAAAGACAGTTTTTGCTGGTAATGAACATCCTCTAACCTGAGCCTGGTTACGGGTTACGTTCGTCTTCTTCCGTTATGTGTGAGTAGGCTTCTTTTTGTTGCTAGCTTTTACTTAAGTGGTGTTCGACGATTAAGCTATTTTAGATTAGGGGGTAATTGTCATGACGAATTACAACAAAATCGGCAACAACATCTCTGATGGGTTTTCTGACGACTAAGGCTATCAACATAACGTAGTAGTTACACGTGATTCCAATTGTCAGTGTCTACCTGGTCCACGATAAACGATGCGGAAGCCTTCGGTGGAAGTATTGAGCTCTTTACGTAGTGAATACACCATTTTTTGCCATAGAGTTGCACTGCACAGCTCTAAACGGGGAAGTTTACACTTTAGTTTTGGCAGCGAGCAAGGGAGTAAAATTCACTACTCGGGTTTTGGACTCTACTAAAAAGAGTCAGCATTTGCTTTCTCAGAGGTATAACGAATTGCAAGAATTTGTACTTCACACAGAGGTCCAAATTAAACCAACGGGGGATGTTAATCCTTTCGATTTGTTCATCGTCTTGGGTTTCAAACATTCTTTCCATTCAGTTCTGTATTTCCAAATTTTGTTGTTTGAAAATGTAAACGTAGAGTTTTAGCTGTGCTGGAATCTGACAATTTAAAAAATCCGAATGCAGTCGACATTCATGTAGCATAAAAGAAAAGACGAATGATTTGACTTCAAAAAGACATGATGGAGTAAATAGTAACTGAGTTTGGAAGAGATAAAACAGTCATTGTCGATTTTCATTGGTCAGAGTGGTCTAGGGAAAGTATTCCCCTATCAGCGCACTCCTGACGAGCATGTAAGTAATTGACCAGTGGGCTTTTCAACAACATACACCTCCGTGGTCAATTTTAAAGCTGGATTAATAGGGAAATTAGGCGAAAGTTACAACTTTCGAGAGATGAAAGAAGCTTGAGGCGAAAAATTTTGAAGACAAAGGTCAGCAGAGGATGTCGATGGACTTTTATCTTCAGCATTTCGATTATATACTGCACCCGGTGGATTTCCATAGAAATGTAAGAGATAAATGAGTTTTTGGGGTTTGTTTCAACCCTCAGTGTCTCCTGGGTAAAAAATCCGATGCGGTGAAGTAGCGAATGATGTTTCTGCTTACTAATATAGCAAACGTTTGAGTTCTGGCATCTTTTGAATTCATGAGAAACGGTCAAACAATTCGTGCAACAATTATGCATAATAAGCTTTCACTAACCATCTTTCTCAGAAAATCCGAGGATAAACGGATAGGTTGACTTTCATTACAAATTGTACAATTTCTTTGTATATTTGACCCAAAAGATACACATTTTCGAGGGCTATGAGAAATGCTTTGGCTACGATTTCGAACTGTAGATTGGGTAGATGGCCTCCGATATCAAAATCCAATTTAAAATCCAATGTATGGCCGCAAAATACTTATTCATCTTACTCCACTTGGGTAAACCTGGGCAGGACCCCTTCGATTGCTCCCAAAGATGGAACAAATACATACGAAAAATATTTCCCAGTTTTGAGTTTCAATACCCAATAACGAAAAAGCTGATATACAATCATTAATTAACCGTTGTAAACTTTTTATAGGGAAGATAGATTCGTTGGATATCGAAGGGAGGGTCTGGAGTTGAGAATTAACTAAGACTCATTTATTCTCATAACGATCTACGAGGTTATTCCATGTTATTGCCATGTCGAAATTTCGTCATGTGGCAAGTGTGATTATATCCCTCGTCTCACTTTCACCTTTCTGCAGAAGATAATACATCTATTGGATGTCGCTGTAAATGGCCGAAAACCTAAACCTATATGTTGGCCAAGACCAAGAAGCCTGGAAAGGGGTGGGAGAATGTGTATGGGGTTAGTATTAGTAGAAGAGTTCGCGGTCTTAATCTTAAAAACGTCAACTAAATCATCAATATACGATACTAGTTTAAAATATATGGTATATCCCGTCTTATACTTGTCCTTAGCGTCCTGTGTCGGTATCTTGGTGTCCTCGGTATTTCTAATAAATCTTTGTAGGTATCACGAAATGCTTGCCACAAACCTATCAAATCCTGCCGATGTATACCTAGAGTGTGAACAAAATATTCCCCTTGGGGGAATGAAATTCTTATTTAAATATCATAATGCGACCATCTCTACCAAAATTTGGGTTTTTATTATTACCGAGAACTTAGCGAGAAAAAATTTAGAACTTTTCCAAAAAAATTTTAAAAGTTTCACGATGAAGTCCAAATTATAAAAACCTCAAAGAATAGGGTTACTCGAACAAAACACAACTGAAGTAAAATTTTTTTGTAATTTAAAAAAAATTTAAAGTAATATTCACAATAAAACTTTTAAAGGGTACAAAAATTGTAAAAAAGTATTTGCGATAAGTTTCAAAACAGTATTCAAAAGATAGGGTACAATATAAAATCAGTATTCAAAAAGATAGGGTACAATATCTTTTTGAATACTGTTTTGAAACTTAAAGATTAAATTAAAATAATATTTTGACTGCACTTTTGGATATATTTATTTTAAAACACCAATTAAAGCGCATATTAAAATTTATTTTACGTATTTCATAAAAAATTGGGTAAAATGTTATTAATATGATTTGTTTAAAAAAGGCAAAGAAAAATTTGGATTAAGGGTGTGTTTTATCCAACAACAACTAACTAATCTGACGATCTTAGAGACGATACTGCAAAAGAAATCTCATCAAATATTTTATTTAGGGCATGATCCGACTGTAGGACCAAAATGTGGGGGTGAGCGGGGAAATTACTTATCAAAATAAATTAATATTTATGTATGTACAAAACGTACCTTTAGTTTTGGGGGTTGATTGATAAGTGACAATTCTTTTTGATTTTTAGATTATTCACAATAATAGAAACGTAAGTACAGAGGTGGTTTATGTACTTAAATTGAATTCATATATAAACTTTAAAATAGGGACACTTTTCAGAGAATCACGAATATCTATGTGAAATCAGATGGAATGACTCGGGCGGACTCACACCTACAACCGGCAAAAACTTCTATTTTCTGGTAACCATACCAATCAGAGGCGAGAAAATGACGTCGGACTTATGATCTCCACGTCAGTTACAGCTTCTATTTTAGAATGGAAAGCGCTCTCTTATAGTCGTATATTGTCTCGATGAGATTCGCTCTGTCGAATATAGCAGATGTAATTATCACGGATGCATTCTGCTGTGAACTTTTGAGGGTGATGAGTGACATCTACAAAGGTGATATAGTTATCCTATTGGGTAACATGAACGCACAAGTTGATCAATATAACCTGAGTTGCTAAGGGGCGATGGGAAAGCACGGTTTTGGAAGACTCGCGGAAAATGGAGAGTTGTTCATCGAATTTTGTACTAAAAACAACCTTGTTATTGGCGGCAAAACACATATAAAAAACAACATGGACGTCACTCGAACGAGGCATTGAAAATCAGATTGACCACATTACCATAAGGCCTGAAACTCTTACGGTTATGCGCAGTAACACTAATTGTCTCACTGCGGCAATTAGACTCGGAGTAACTGCGATCGACAGGAACCCAACCAGAAGACGAAACAATAAAATCACTCGAGATTTTTACCGCACAATGCGACAACCAACAAACACCGATTTTAAAACTACCAAGCCGCTTAAGGACGAAGATGTTAAGTTAACCACAACTGAGGACAAGCAAATGCACATCTTTGACCATTATTACAAGATGTTCTGTTGTAATAAGTTGTTATCCCCAAATATTATATAATATAATATATAAATGCGATAAAATTACTAAAAAAAAAACAAGAAAGCTCATGGACTTGATAACATTAATACGGAAATACTTAAAGCCGACCCCAAGATTAGCGCTCGAATCCTTTTGTGCTTACTAAGAAAAATTTTGATGGTATAGGATATATGCAAACCAGGTAAAGTTTCTGACTGTGGTCAAAGTGGCGACCTCCACAACGATCCTTGTCTTGCTGTATTCAAGTTGGCACGCAGCCTCTACGTGACCCCACCTGAATGGCAAACTAGTATGTACAGCGAAGTCCAATCCCCTGGACTTAAAATATGGGTTGTGCGTATCGCTTGGAACTCACCACGTAAAAAATATCCAATGAAAACCAAAACACAAGCCTTTAAAAAGATCATCTCAAAAGTTGATGACCACGGCAAGCTCTTAAAGGACTATAATTTAAGATTAGGTACAGCTGGCGCATGCCTCATTAAATGTATTACTGACATTGCTGCTATTCAGAAAATGCTATGGATAGGACTATCATGCAAAAGGCTTGCATGTTACGATATATACTACAGCTGCCATGAGGATAAGCACGAATTCGGATGCGGATTTGTGGTTAATAAGGGACTTCGTCATCTTGTCTCTGGGTTTACTCCTGTGAACGAAAGAATAGCCTCAATCCGCATCAACACAAAATTCTATAACATCAGCTTTATTTGTGCTTACTTCCCTACGGAAGAAAAGGATGATGTGGTTAAAGATACCTTCTACGCTAAGCTCGAGGACGTAAATGATAAGTGTCAAGTCCATGATGCCAAAATTGTCCTCGGAAATTTCTATGCGAAAGCTGGGCGGGAAGGTATCTTTGGTTTCACTGTCGGACTGTTCAACCTTCACGCGATCACTACCTCCAACGGTATGAGGCTGAAAGATTTCGCCGCGGCGCGTAAGATGGTGGTATGTAGTTCCAATATCTCGACATTCGTAAGGCCATTTGGATGTCTCCCGATAGATCAACATCCAACCAGGTCATTCACAATGACGTAAGGCAAGTCTCCAGTGTACTATATGTGCGCACATTCATAGGTCCAAACATCGACTCGGACCACCACCAAGTTTCGCTCTATTCCATTGCAAAAGCTGGACGTTAAGAAGCTGCGATCACAAAGGTCAGCTGATGCATTCTAAGCTCAAATCTCGGACAAGCTCCGTCGTTTCCTATCTAACCTCTGGGACATTGGTGGATTGCGGGCCAACAACTACCACTCCTTGTGCAGCACTGCGATACACGCCATCTTTTTGTGGACTATAAGGCAGCCTTCTATAGCCCCATAGGGGCTGATAAGGCTATGCAGAATGACGTTTAGCAATTCTTGCAGCTCCGTCAAGTTATGAAGCTTTCGATACCGTGATAGGTTTCAGATAAGGCGATCCGTCATCATGCGACCACTACAACTTCGTCATGGAGAGTGTTCTGCGGAAGGCGGGAGTGCACTATTTTCAAAAAAGCGTCCAGTTTCTTGCTTACGTTGACGACATTGACATCAAAAGGCGTACCAAGCCAGATGTTACTATTGCTTTTAGTACTATTGAACGGGGGTCTACCAAGATGGGTCTGGTAGTAAATGAAGGGAAAACGAAGTATATGTTCTCAACAAGTAAAGACGTATTAGCCTATTGGATGTCAGATAACGGTCGATAACTATGCTTTCGATATAGTCAAGGAATTTACTTATCTTGACTCCACCGTTACCACCAAAAATGTTGTCAGTCTGGAGATCAAACGTAGCATCGCTCTTGCCAACAGGTGGTACTATGTTCTCAACAGGTAATTGATTAGTTTTGGTACGACAAAACTAATACTCTACACGCTCATCTTCCCCGTGCTTCTTTATGGTGCTGAAGCATGAACACTGTTAAGTACTGAAGCTGCAGCCTTGAGAGTATTCGACAGAAAAGTTCTACGTAAGATCTTCGGTTCAGTACGAGTTGGTGATGATTTCCTTATCCAATTCAACAGTGAACTGTATGAACTCCTCAACGACATAGACGTTGTGCAGTGTATTAACATCCAACGGCTGCGCTGCCGCGGCCATTTCGTTCGAATGGAGGAGGATGCTCCGGCGAGACGGATGTTTGATGGGGGGATCTGCGGAAGTTGGCGAAGACAGTGTTTGCGTTGGAAGGACCAAATAGAGCAAGCCTTGTCATTGATTGATGTGACCAACTGGCGTAGGCGCGCAAGAAGCAGATGTATTAATGCAAGCCGAAATCCGTTAATCGGGTTGTTAATGACCATTTAAGTAAGTCAAGTAAGTATAACTTTTAGTACAAAAATTCCTTAGCATCTCCCAGTCAGCAACATGAGATGTGTTAGCAACTTTATTTAACATTTAGTACTAATTCTTCAATAATATTTTTTAATTAATTTGCTTCTCATTTATATTTTTTCTTCGTTTCTTCTTTTTGCAGCTTTTACCAAAAGCACTAGCTTAAACGATTAAATTTTTATGATCGTTTTATTGTAAGCAAATTATTGCTATAATTTTGCATGTAGTATTTTCTCTTTCAATATTTTTGCTTTCTTAATAGCACACCGTCAACACTTTTAGAAAACAGGATTTGGTCTGTTGTTTTATTGCAAAGTTTTGTACAAGAGTAATTATGACCTCTCTTTGCATATTCTTTTTACCTCTCTTTGATATTTGCTCATATGATCTCACTTACGACCTTTATTAGACATTTCTTCTGGTAATAAATGTTTGTAAGCTTCTATATTATTTATCTGAAATTCTTGTGATTGTAATTAATTTACTTAAAAAAAACAGTATGGCTTAATGGTTACTTAAACTTTTCAGATTTGTAGTTATATGAATTTAGATAGCACTTTTAATAAGTAATTTAGTTAATTTTAATTTATTATTCCACTACATTTACAGTTATCACTTTCCTTCTATGAGGATCGCTTAACAAGTCTGTAGTGGTGACTGGCTTAAACATTAAATCTAAGAACCCCTTAAAGGACAAGAATAAGAAAATTATAACCTTAAGAAGAAGAATTGAGATCAAAGATATAGAGATACATCTTAATACTAACAGAAATATACTATATAACTATTAATAGTAGTTTTGGAGAGTATAAAGAGAATAAAAATAAATAATTACAAAAGAATAAAGAAATAGGAAGTGAATAATTATAGTAACAAATTGTTATAGATTTATGTCTTAACTTATATATTGAAATAATTTATAATTTGACAGTTTTTTCTTTATGTATTTACTTTAATTACTTTATTTACTTTAATCACTATTTACGAAAGTATCTATACAGATATGTAATTAAATTATCTTTTGTTATTTATTCTTAATTTTTCTTATTCTTATTCATTTCTTTTATAACAGTATACAATGTACAGCTATAATTTTTTTTTACAAATTCATATAATTCATAAATTCTCATATTGATTGCGGTTATTATACGATATAAAATATAACAAGTTGCCTGCCGTTTGGTGGCCCATGTGGCCGATTGTGTGACCCATTGTGAAGTAAGCTCCCTTGTCGTGATCCGTTAGTGGTGGGCTTGAACCACCCCGATCTCCAGATAAAACCGGCCAGTTCCCTTAGTCACACGTTCGGCACCCTGCATAGATCTTCAAACATTCTGACACCCAAAAACTGATGACGTCTGTTCTAAAGTGCAGTGCACTCCCATAAAAGGTGTAGCACCGAGCTTGTCAGCGAAACTGCCGATACTGCAGTGTCCCTTTAGAAAGCATGTTAAAAAACAAACCGTTCTCTTATCGATCTGAAGTAGTTGAAATTCGACAGCCAGGTATATCGGACCACCCATGCTGCTTTTTGCAATTTGGAAAAGTATTCCTGTAGCGGAATCCTCAGAATCTTCCTTAGACATACCCGAAATCTTTCATGCCAATTCGTCCGCTTTTTCATTTCCTTTCATTCCACAGTCGCCCAGTTGAGGTTGGAGTTGCGTCACAGTATACGGTGTAGAGAGTCTACACAAATCCTGACGCTCTTTCATTTGACAATATGGGATCTCAGTGTTTTGATTGCATCTTTTTGATATCATTTTGAAACCCCTGATTATCATTTCCAACCTGCGTCTGCTCTTAGTTACTCGTTTCCAAACGTAGGATAACCCCAATGGGGACTCTTAGACGATATGTATTGTCTCTTTGCTTGTTAAATTGTTAATTGACAAACGCCCAAGAGATTTCTCTATGGTACCCTTATGGTAGGCACGCTGTGCCCTACTGAAGTTTTTGACTTCGAATTATTCCTAAAGTATATACTAATGGTCAAGGTTTTCAGTGTAAATAGGAAAAACAAGTTTATTGCGCAAGAAGCGCATTCTTTGGTTATAGTTTATTAACTGATTCTTATCCCTAAAATTATTCAGAATTTATACATAAATAATGCTGATCCAGCATTATGTTTACAGTGGAAGGTATAGTAAGAATTTCGATCAATTACCAATAATAGGAAATTACGAACATGTGCAACACTAACACAGCTGACAGCATTGACTATTAAATTGCAAACACATTCAAATTGATCGTTGCTTAAATTAAATAAACAGTAAAAACGAGGAAAGGCTATTCGGTCTGTAGTCCTTCTGTGTTCTATAGCTTGTTTTTCCGTCTTGGGAAAGTGCACCTCTTTCCACTCTTCATGTACATAACCCAAACGTATACATTCCCTGAAAATCCACTCAACGCGAGAGCTGTTCTGTTTGCCCGCCCATTGCAACATTATCGGATAAATTCTATCCATCCAGGGGATTTGTAGGGTTTGGATGACATACCCATGCTATATTTTTCCTTATTATTATGTTATCAATGAATCTAATTTCTTATCGGTTGTGAGTGTGGTTTGGACCTGCAACTTTATGGGTGGGCTTTGATACAACCTGGGAAGTGAGTCTCTATTAATAATTCAAGCGATTCTTAACTGTTCTCTGTTTTGTCACAATTAGGCCCGATTAACAGGTTTGGCACCTCAGGATTATTTGCATGAACTTTTGGAAGCCTCGCGGCTTCGCTAGTACAGTCAATATCCTCACAGAATTCAGTCCAGTAACCTCTTTTAGCTTTAACCATTTGTCTTTTTACGAATTGAGACCCAGCTTAATCCTTGTCCCTATCCTCTCTACTTCGTTTGACCCTATTGAAAAATCTTCTCTTTTCCTTCCTAAGATGCCTTAGCTCCCATGACCACCACAGTGTCGTGTGTGCACAGCAGTCTTGACCGTTTGCTATTCCTTGGCTTTTTAAATATTTCTAATGTTTATAGGCATATGTTTATTATTTGTTTACAATATCGTTCTAAAATATCAGCTCGTTGGGTTACGAAGCTGGTTGAGTAAAACAATAAAGAAAACATCCAGTAGTTGTAATAAAAGAGTATAGATGTAAATTGATGTTCCCCACTTGCTTCTCACGTAGAACGCACTTTGTCTTAATTGCAGTGTAATTAAATTTAGGTTTCGTTTTGTTTAAAAAAGCAAGCATTGGTTAGCGCAGCTTTTACTTTATATGTGTTGATACTTTAAGAGCACAGTTGTCAATCAAGCAAAGCTAAATCTTCCTATAACGAAATCCCTTCTTCAGTAAATATATATAGTCTATTTGGGCTGGGTTGATTCAAATCTACCACACCGCTCAACTTTCCTCAAAAAGAGGAGGTGGGTACAGTACATAATATTGAGACCTGTCATGAGGAAATAAAATATAAGCTACTGTTGCCACACCAACGAGCAAAATTATGAATTAAAAACATAAAAGGTTGACAAAAAGAAAGGTATGATAAATTGTCACTTCAACAAAAAATGCCTATAAATGATATGGCGAATTAGAATGTTGTAGTAAAATTTTCAACAATTAAACTTGTATAGTCCATAAAAATAGAAAAAATTTCAATAAAGATTAAATTTAGTAAAAATATTGTTACGTTTTTACCTTTTTAAAAACGTTTAAAATATGAGCTCGTAGATTGCAAATAAAAATAAAAATAAATTTGTGTTTAATTTTAATTAAATCCTTTATTAATCATATAACTTTTGTGTGCCACTGTTCACAACTAATTCTAACAACAACAATTGCTTATTGTTATTCCTTTGTTAATGCCCTTTCGCAGAAACAATAACAATATCACCACAATTGTTCTGTAGATCTTTGTAACGGAGATCTTCAAACCGCGATTGGTTTACTTCACACGCAACTCGTCTTCACACAAGACTGACTGAACTTCTACTCCGATCTTTCATGCTTTGCTTTGCCTTTTATATCACGACGTAAACAGTCTGATGAATGTTCTCGTAGGCGAAGGTTCTAGTCTTCGCCTTCACGAGATTTCTATGAATGTAAACAACATGTTTACATTCATACATGTTTGCTTGCTTGTTGTTAGTGTAGGTTGTTTACTTTCGTCCCTTCAGCGTTGTTGTTGTTTGCTGTTTATGTGTTTTCCCTTTTTCGTTGTTATGATGTTGTTTTTATTCTTCTTTATTTGTTAATCAGGCAAACAAGTCCGTTGGTTTTTGTTTTTGTAGCTTTTGTTTAACATTTTAATGTTAAACGAAGTTACACCATTTCCATTTCGTATGTATTTAAAATCTCTGCGATATTATTTGAATTTTCGCTATTGTGGTCAAAGTTCTCAAATATAAGTAGCATTATTTGCAATGGCGGTAGCGCTAATTGTGTCTAAATGTATCTAAGTGAAGTGTAAGAATATAAGAGAAAACAAATGCGAATATAAACAAACGGAAAAAAGATACACAAACAGCACAGAGTGCATTGATCTCGCATGTTGTTGTTCTGTGTTGCAGCTGGAAGGTTGTCACAGAATAAGGTTCGAATATCTTATATTCTTACACCAATATAATAAGTGAATTATGTTAATTTATATTTTGTGACTTATTTTGGTTTTGTTTTGAGACATTTTATTTGATTTAGTTAATGAAAAAAATATATATTTTTATTATATTTTTTATATATATTTTTACTATATATTTATATATATTTATATATATATATATATTTTATTTTTTATTTTTTTAAATTAATTATTGATTTACCCCCTTAAGTAATCCTTTTAGTACTATTTTAATTTTTTATTTTTGAAAATTTATTTTGGAAAATTTGTACTTGTTTTATCGGTGTTCTTTTTCGGAAAACATATCAAAATACCTCATTCGAACCCGTAGAACCCCGTTGCTTCCTTCTTTAGGCAACTGGATTTAGATACAAAAATTCGTCGTTTCTGGGAAATAGAGGAAATACCGAGGTCGATAGTATTGTCGCCTGAGTATCGCTTTTGTGAAGATCTGTATCATCACACTACTTATAGGGCTAAAGAGGGTCGATATGCAGTTGATTTAACATTTATATCCGAATTTTCGATGGATTTGAATCTCGGTAAATCTCGAAAAGGTGCTCTCGTCCAATTTTTGAGGAATGAATCTCGTACTTTGAGGAACCCTGAGGGCAAAGATCAATATGATCAAGTTATTGAGAGAATATTTGATCGAATTGCACAAACGCAACAAATGGAAGGTTCCCCAAAGAGATTTTGTTGTAAATGATTTTGTTGTTATTCCTCATGACAATCTACTCCCTAACGAATCTAAGCTAGGTCGGATCGAACGAGTCTATTTTGGTCCTGATTCCAAAGTGCGAGTGGCGATATTCGGACCGCTACTGGCGTTCTGACTCGGCCAATAGTTAAACCCGTGCTGCTTCCTAATTATGAGCAAAACTTATATTTCTCTTTCTTTGACCGTTTTTCGTATATTCACAGATGTCTGAAATCGCTCCTAGTCGACTACCAGTCGAACGCCCAAACGATGTGACCTTAATGAAGATATTGCTACCGCCAGCTCATAGTGCCGTCTGTGTCCTGAAGCTCATCCTATAAGAAAATGACCCAAATTTCGTCGGATGACCGCCGTCAAACGATTAAGCTTAGTTAAAAGACACAAACTCCGCAACTGTCTGGCACATTCCCATTTTGTTAAGGAGTGCCGGAGAATAGACTGATGCTGCACCGTATCATGCTGCACTTTCATCCAAGAGCTGACGGCAGCAAAGTAGGTAAAAAAACTCTTCGGATACAAGTCAGCCCAAAGGAAGCACTTGCAGAAGGAGCCACTCCGAAAGAAGAGCTGTTACCACCGAGACTTCAACTCATAAAAAAAAGAAGAAAAGCCACAACCAATCTCTGAAAAACCGCTCTTCGAATTCCTGTGCATTGAAAACGACTGCAGGGGCTAACATTATTATTTTTTTTCAATCTGAATTGATTTTATATCTATTTATTTTTACATCTATTTTATTTCTCTCTTTTACCCTTCTACTTGAATTTACAATAAACTTTGAATTATATTATGAATTGTGAAACCATTGATCTCAGGTGACTTGGTGCTCCTCTTGTTGCAATGTTGCAAAGGGGCGGGATATTCACGCTGGCCACCCTAAGCTTAGTTTAAGTATTTGTACAACTGTGAGTTTTGTGTAGAATTAAGATTCTGAATTGTTACTAAGAAAAAAGAAAAGAATTAATTAATATCCAATAAAAACCCGCCCCGAAAGTTACGTTCTTTGTACACAACAAATAATTTATATAGAAAACTAATATTTGTTTAATTTTCTCATTTTGCCAAATATTTTATTTTATTTCCCCGCTCACCCCCACAATATGTAATGAATTTAAAACACGCTGTGCATGTCTTATGTTCGACATTTCTATTAATTCACTCAAGTACTAAAATTATTAAAATGAAAAAAGAGAAAAAGAAGAACATAAATTATGTAGGGTAGCGCTGACACCCGTTTGTATACACAATAAGCTCTAGGCATGCTTGCTTATGGCTACCCATTCGCGGAGATAGAAAGCAAACAAATTCATATTAGCGACAAAATAGTAACCAGCGTAGTATATAGATATATATATATAATGCTTAATGTACATTATATTTGAGTTAAAAATATCGGTGGAAAAAACACATAACCCAAGCAAATAGCAAGCATTCAAAAATTTAAATATATTTTAAAAACGATATTGAATGCTTTCTTAAACAAATGGAATTGATATATATTGATATATTGATATATTATTTGTAGGTAGGTGGAACTTGCGGAGGATCAGGTATTCTTATAAAATCCAGGATTAAACATTATGTATTGTCTGACCATTCTAAAGATTACTTTCAG
>QOCX01000533.1:0-38934 GCA_005959815.1 Sarcophaga bullata
TTAAATTGTTATTTTCTGTCATTATATTCTCTATTGTTTATTTTAAATTGTTTTTAAAAAAATTTTTTTTAAATTTTTTTTCTTGGAATTCGGACTTATTTGCACTACCACTCAGGTAATCATACATCTGGAGGACACGGGAGCAATAGGAGCAGACTTTAGAATAGAAACTGTGCCAATAGGCTAAGAATATTTAAATAAATTACAAAAATTTATAAAATACAAATATAAAAGGAAATAAAAAAAAAATAAACAAAAGAATGTATATATAGTGAGCAACAAAAATGTGTACACTTATTATAAAAACTAATAAATATATTATTAAACAGCATTTTGTTCAAGACAACTTTCTAGAGAATTTGGTCGTTATAGTCAAAGTCGCCCTTGTTTTTGTCTAAAAATGTTAAAATCTCTTAGTTCTGATGATTATTTTCTTTATTCATGACCAATAGAGAAATATTTTAATGTATATTAAAAATTAAGCTTTTAAGCTTTTATTTAGTTTTTATAACAATAAGTTTCTTTTTCTAAATATTTTTTTGTTTAAAAATGTATTTCAAGGTAGTAAGTGTACAAGTTTTTTTTTACTCACTGTACCTAAATAAACGTTTGACAATCTCGTGTACTGAAAAAATCAGTCACCTGGGCTGATAACATCACCTTATATGAACTCGCCTTGTATGTAATTTTCTATTTTTCATTTTTCATGGGTTGCTTTGATCATCTAACATGGGTTGCCTCAGTAGTCATTTTTTTTAATTAATGACTACTAATCGAGTATGCAAAATGACTAACCCAAAAATCCTTTTCAACTAGTATTATAATCAGCATTTACGGCACAAAGAACGGATTCACAATGTAAAAATTAAATAGTTCAAATTTTAACAATATGCCAATTATCTCTGAAATAAAAATAAGTAATAAAATCTGTTTAAATTTCAATATTTTATATCAATATAAATACTTATAATATTAGAGTTTCAGTTCAGACACATATACATATATGTCCCAAGAGATTCCTGCTAACCTACTAACGTGTTTTCTTTTTATAAATTAAATTAAATTTGCTCTGAATACTTCACAAAATGTACTCAGTTTTGTAAACACATTTTCGTATCAGTTTTGTGAGTTAAAGGGTTGAAACATTATGTAAATTTTCGATGTTTTTTTTACATAAAATAATATATACAGGATAATATTTTTCATTTTCAACTTATTTATTTAGGAACTCAGTAATTAAGTCTATAAATTTCGATGGTTGCTCAAAGTGTACCAAATGTCCTGCATCAAGCCAATGAATCTCTGAATTTGGGAACAACTTCTGTATTTCAGGCCAACTGTTAGGGCTGTAAGTAAAGTTCAAAAATATGAACTTTTTATGCTTACACGAAATAATTAATAACACATACTCAACAAAATTTGACTTTTTTCCACATATGAAACTCATTCGACCTTTATATGGCTCAAGACCAGCAATTTTGGCTGAAAAATTTGAGAAATTCTTTAAATTATTGTATAAAGCGTCAGCGTTAAAAGACCATGAAAACCTGTAAATAGTAACAAAAATATAAATTATATTCAAGTTATATTGCTTCATTAACATATGATTACAGAAAGTACGACTATGGATAGAAATTACTAATTTATAACAATAGGTTCAAGCCTACTCTATATTTTTTTGTATCCTGACAGCATGCTTCTTTTAAATAATGAAATTAAGGTTTGGAAAAAATTAAATTTGTGGTCATTCTCTGCTTAAAAAATAAGGTCGTGTTGTGTGGTTTTCAAATTTAAAATTCTTCTTAAGAAATTGGCCAAATATTTGTGCAGTTTATTAATACGTACTGTTATTAACATTTTTGTATTTCAAAAATATTAAAAACTTTGTATTTTAGAAATTAAAAAAAAAATTAACAACTATTCACTCGGTGTTGACAAAACAATGGAAATTTGTACGATTCAGCGCGAAAAATGATTAAGGAAAATATTTAGATAAAAAATAAAAATCAAGTTTACCGTTATTTATTGTTTGCTAAATTTTAGTATTTATTTTTGATTTTTTTTACACTCAATAACTAAAAACGGCAAAAATAAAGATTAGAGACAGTGTTCTTTTATTCTTATTCTTTTAACTTTAATTTCAGTGTTTGTCAACTCGTACGTATACACTACAAATATGGCCTTAAGAAATTAGCAGTTACATAAAAACTCATTATATGGGAGGAAGACCTCGAAAAACCATATCAAGGCAAGATGGTATATGTCGATAGTTTCGAATGCTCTCTTGAAGTCCAAAAATATAGCCATTATTTTTCTATTTTTTCGAGGCTCTTCCATCTATTAATCACATAGTTTACAGAAGTTTCATATATTTTTACAATATTTGCTTTACGATTCTTTTTCAATAAATTCGCACAAGTTTTCAATGCATTTATAGGTCGGCATCCTTCACATTTGTTCGTCTTATTCAACTGGAATCATCATAGATTCCTTTTAATCTTCCGGAAACTGTGCTGTTTCTAATGAATTATTTATAATTGCATGCTAATTATCAAGAATAATTTTTGTTGATACTCTACAGCAGTCCGGTTTTTAATTTCGTTACTATATTTTAAGCTCCGTGAAGTTATTACAAAAAATGTGAATCTTTGGTTAAGCACTTAATTAGAATATTTCACATTTTCAATTAATTCAGCTATTTCCATATTTTCTTTTAATTCTATGTTGTTAAATATCATAAATTTCATCACATGTTAATTTTTCCTTAACTCATTCCAGATTTGCTTCTGGTCCTTTTAATTATTTATTTTTTTTAATATATATACATTTACAACTTTGTACAAATTTCTTATCTATTTGTAATCGCAAACGCTTGAATAATGCTCTCTTGTTTAGCAGTTTGATGTTTCGCTATTTTGTTTCTGTTAACAAAGTTTTGTATGGTTTCTCTCAGCATTTATCAAACGTTAATACATTTTTATTATAATTTTTAGTTTCCCGAATTCTAATTTTATTAATCAGTACCTTTGAAACCCAATTTTTTTCATATTTAAAAGCTACACATTTTCATTTTCTATGTTATCACTAATTTTCTTGTCATTTATCAATATTGTAATTACTTTGTTATCTTGATCTTGTTATCTGACATCTTATTTAGACTACAATTTTCTTCTGTTGTGCTAAAACTGTTTGTGACAACATAATCAGTTATTGTTATTATTGTTCTTGATGCATTCGTTTCCCGAGTGTATTCATATACTATTTGTTTAACGCCATCGTCAACAAAATGATATTCTATATGAATTTATAAGAATTGTTTGTTGACCAATTTATGTTGATTTCTCCAAATATTATTTCATTAGTCTCCTTACACAAATCCACCAAAGTTTTCCGAGTTTTGCATAATTCCAATTCACAACCGCGGGATTATCTGTTAACTGCTACAATTTTCAGGTGCACGTTGTAACGAATGTTCATACAGTAATCCCATAATAAAAATTTGCCCTTTAGCCAAATATTTTTGTAACTTTTCATTCCTTTTTTTGTAGTATACGATAACGCCTTTTGTTTAATTTTTTTCACAACTTTCCAAATCCATTAATAAAAATGTTACTATAGCTTCTACGATCTTAAATTTGCTAAAGAATATTTGCCACTAAATATATTAAAATTTAGCTTCAAATGTTAACAAATGTAAAATTTATAAGCCACCAAATTATAATAAGACAAAGAACAATATATAAATAATAATATAAATATAAATAAAATTAATAATGCAATAATTCAGATCAGAATCAATTTTCAATTTTGATAATTAAATAATATCTTCGATTCTGTAACTCTGCTATTAAAAACACCTGTTAACTCTAATAAAGGTAGCGTCATTTAAAGTTTGGCCAAATTTTCATCAGTTACAAGTCCCTTTTCAAAGAAATTTATTTAAACCTTAAAGGCCCGAATAGCGACAAGTCCACGTAACGCACGTTCATTTTTAGCATATGAAAAACAATGTAAATGCTTACCGAAATGTACTTTCTTGTTGAAAAAACGGAATGATCCCATACACATGCAATATTATTGTGCATTAAATGAAATTGCACAATAAAACTATCTGTGTGTATGTTATAATAGTAGGTGGCAGAATATATTGAATAATATCAGAAATCTTTTGATTTTTATTGTGTAAAACGCAATGTTGTGAAATTTGGTCGCAACATTGTATACAATAATTATTTCCCACCAAAATAGAGCACAACAGCTGATATCAAAATTCAATGTTGTGTGAGTACATATAATAAGCTGCACTAATGGAGTCACGTAATATTTCTTTTTATGTATGGAGTTACTTTGTTAAGAAGAATGTCAAAAGTTGTCTCACCCCTACGAATATTCCGAAAATCAGCTCACAATCCCGCAACTCGTTTAAAAGATTTCCATGCGTGACATTTGTTTCTTTCAGAAACATTCTTTTATCCCTTTCCGTTTTTATGTTTAGGCTTTTTTTTATTTATTTGCTAAAATAATGGCTTGACAAGAAGCTTCCTCGTTCTCGCCCACTAATAAACGCAATAAAATACTCAACAATATTCTATAGTTTATGGGTACCTTAAAACAGAACTCCTTAACGTTTTTAAGTGACATTTGATGGGACTATTGTATGTAGTTACATTGCAGCAAAAATGCCCTCTTTCGTACTTATATACTTATTTACAGCTGTGTTCAAAATATATTCGCACAGTTGAACAAAACTGGGTTAGCACATCAAAGTTAGGCTTTTTGATGTTTATGTGTGTACAAAGTAAATACAAAAAATTACAAAAATTACTTCTCGCGTCTGATGCACCTTGTGACGTTTACCACCTTGTGTTATAAACATCACAGCATTCTTTATTATTCCATTATACTCTTATGCATACACATAAACAGCAGCCAATACAACCCTACAAGAAATGAATGACCGAAACTAATACGTACACAACATTTTATAGTACCTCTCATCTATAGAGTTGCGTTTACAACAACACATCATTAGGGATGGTAAAATGATCGGTCTATTGATACATCATTAGTAACAGTGAAATACCGTTTTTTTGATACATCATTAGTGAGGCTAAAATGACCGGTGTTTTGATTATTAAACTTGGTGTCAAATATCGTCCGGAAAAAAATCGTTTAAGACAAATTTTGAAATGCATCATACATACATACATACATACATAATTGGCTATTACAACCCTTCAGTCAGGATTACGACCTAGCTTCTCACACCACTTATGTTGTGTGTGTTAATTTTATACATGAGTGGTGGGACCTACAGTTTAAAGTCGACTCCGAACGACAGATTTTTTTGAGAAGCTTTTCATGGCAATTTTATTTACTCTCAGAATTTTTGCCACAAATCTGCTGAGAGGAAGTCGTCGAAGAAATATTTTTTCATATTTCGTTTTTGATGACTGACCGGAGATTCGAACCCTGGCCTTTCGTCTAATAAGCCAACACACTACCTACTAGACTACGTCGACTTGAAATGCATCATAATCATAAAATGTAGTAAAATGTTTTACATTTGGAATAAAAAATTTATTTATTTTAATTTGTTAATTATTAAAAAAATTATAAAAATATGTAAATTAAAGATAAAGAATATAACGACTCTGCAGTAAAGAAATTAAAGCGAAAGGACCAGTAACTGTTTGGAAATGTATGTATCTATTCTGTGTGAATCGTTTTACTGGTATTTAAAAAATCTCTTTACTAGCTCCTTGTAAAACTAAAGCTGATGATGCAATCACGAACTATGAAGGATAAAGTAAAAGAGGAGTGTATCCAGTGGCAAAAAAGTGACGATTAATGAATTCGGGTGTAAGTCACATAATGAAAAAGTCGTTTGTTTTTGTATAATTAGATTATTTTATTTTATTATATTTATTTTTTTAATATCAAAATGTTAACTATTAACAGTATTTATGTATTAAAATTTTATTTAATAAAAATAAATTGGTTATTATATAAAAATTGTTTTCTTGTAAAAAGTATGTATCAATTTCGCAGTCGACTCTGACCTATATACGCGTTAACCGTGACCGATATTTGCATTAAGTTTGACTAGTCAACTGTGACCAAATTTCTATTCAACATTCAGTCACTTTTACATCAACTGTAATTTAAGAACAGCATTAGAGTGCACAGTTTAGATATATGTTTTATAGACGGAAGAATACATACGTTAGAAAGAGAAACAAACACACGTACACGAATGTTTACATCAAGTTTTTCATGTTGCCCTTAATAATTTGATGGGAACGAGTGATGTGTTTACACATCACACTTGACAGTCAAATGACAAGTCACTTGACTGTCATTGTTCTGGTAGTGAACTTACTGTTTATTACTGTACACACATAAACAGCTAAGCAAATTGCGATCAGTTTCGTTTTGCCGAAACTTAACGATAAGTTTATTTTTTGTTTTGGCATATGGGATTGTGTGTATTTTTAAGCTTGATTCACCCATGGTTTCGGGACAAAATGTTTGTTCCGAAAAAATTTTAGTTTTTTGAGAGTTTGTTCTGAAACGATTCACCCACTTCGAACAATTGTTCTGAAAAAACAAGGCTACCATATGAAATATGTTTGTAAACGACGTGTTAGTTTTACTATTAGGCAGCACAGTAGCATTCTATCTTTTAATATTTTTTAATAATAAAGAACGCAATATTAACCACCGAGTAACACATAAACCACCGAGTAAAACATTAATAAACAAAATTAAACAAATGCTTTGTATTTTGTTATACATACAATATGTATTTATATATATAATATAATATAATGTCGCAGCTCGGTTAAATTATGCGTATAAAATTAAAGTATCTTGCAGCACTGTTCAATTGTTTCAGAACAAAAATTAAAATTAAACCAATCTAAGCTGAAATTATTCTGAACAAAATTTACTGTCTTCATCTCTCTCTCAGAAAGAGTTTCTCTTTGACGTTTCGTCAAACTCCATAAAAAAATTGTTTCTGAACAAAATTTTTGGGTCTTCAGAGTTCCACATAATTGGATTACCGTTTATAGTTATAGGCATTTAGATATATTTTGAAAATGTAATGAAATGAATTAAGTTTTGGCAATAAAATACTTTGCTGTAGTATCAGTATAATTACATTCCTAATGCCGCAATAATAAATATTACGGCTAGCAGGGAACAGAGGTTAATATTCTGAGAAATTTATAAATATCTGATAATTTTTTAGAGCCGATCAATCTTTTAAATTTTCTTGATATCATTATCCGTATGTTTAAAATATAATTTTATATTGAACTTACGATCCGTCCTCGGTTTTCTTTAAGTTTAGTAAAATGAAGTCTACTGTCTCCTTTTCTTCTAAAACCTTTTTTAGTTCAACTTCAGCAAATTTCCGTCCATCAGCCCTCGAAAGAGTAGAAGGAACATTTAGACCTTTGAGCGCTAAAAAAAGTTTCTCCATTTGGAGAACGTCTCTTGGAATAGAAATTGGCGATATATCAACAATTATTCCATCTTGCACATATTCCGGCTACAATAAACAATAAATACATACAGTACATCATTCTGCGTTTACAAACCTTTTTCGTATACGTATTTCAATGCAAGAAACATCATAGTTCTTCCACCCATGCTGTGGCCCAACACTGACGATTTCTCTATTCCCATGTCTTTCATAAGTTGAATAATATCAAGAGACATATGTAATGAGCTGTGCTCGTTTGAATGCGGTGATTCTCCGTGATTTCTAGCATCTAATGCGATTATCTAAATCATAACAAATGTAAATAAAAACAATCTCATCCACAAAAAAAAAAAAAATAATAATAATAAAAATAGTAAGTGTTTGCCTTTCTGTTCGTATTTGATGCTAAAGCTCGACAAACGTTTCTCCAGTTTTGCTTAGAGCCAAAAAGTCCGTGCATGATCATTAGAGGTGGTTTAGATTTTTGCATGTTTTCGGTCTCAAATACATTATATGCCATCTGAATTGGCTTGGCATGCGAGCAGTATGCACGCAAATAATTAAAATTTTTAAATAAGTTTTCAGGCCGACAAATCATATTTTACAAGATAAAGATCACAATATTTCGTAACACTTAAACATCTACGTCAAAAAACAAAAAATTGTTAGATTGGATGCATCATATACATATTTGTTTAACAAGTAATGTTGTCTATTTAATTCCAGTGTTCCTATTTTCGCGGTTTTCCCTATGAATTTGTTTTGCCTGACTGGAAGCCGTTTATTTACATGTATTCGTTATTTTTTACTTTTTTAAGATGAAATATTTGCTTAAGAAAGCTGTTTCCCACCAGAGACTCTGATCTGTAACACTACACCGCGTAAATTGTCGAAGTTACTCAGCTGGTAAATACTTAAATATAATTTGTAATTGTATCGACATAACAAAACTTATTGTAATTTAATATTTAAGGCCTCCCTACAATATGCTAGTCCTATTTTCAAAATTTAACAAAGTCTGTCAAATGCGTGGGTATTTTTTTTATAAAACTTTTGAGTGGCTCTTTTTACTGGTTTGAATTTAAATGCTAAATGCAGTGAATAAGCAAACCTACACTTATTTTTATTTAACTAAAATTTTTTAATTCAACCGTAGAATTAACAATAGTATATATAAATAAATTATA
Source organism: Sarcophaga bullata (assembly GCA_005959815.1). Taxonomy (NCBI): domain Eukaryota; kingdom Metazoa; phylum Arthropoda; class Insecta; order Diptera; family Sarcophagidae; genus Sarcophaga; species Sarcophaga bullata. The sequence continues at coordinate 8,680 of QOCX01000533.1, forward strand.
ACAATTATTCCTCTGGTCAGTTGCAAGTTGCTTACTATTTTATTATGTATACGCACAACTTGCTGTTTCTTATTATCGTATACACATTAAGAAATAATATCTTCAAGTAAATTGCTAGCAATTTTGTTATGTACTTAGAAATTTTTTTGTCGAAACTTATCGAAAAGTTCAATTAAAAATTCAAGTTTTGGCTTAACATATGGGACTGCGTTTATTCGCTTGCTTGCTATTCTACGAAAAACTAGTATGTTATATAAAAAAAACTTAAGCACATATACAGAAGATTTAATAACTATTTTTACATTTAAATACAAAAGGAAAGGAGATGTGTACGCATTGTACATCATGGACTTTGGTCTAAGGTTGTGCCCTCAACTCCAGCTTTGTAATGCTTTACTATGTAAATAGATCTATAATTTACATAAAATATGGAAAATACTTGATTGGACAAGGGTTTACTATGTGTTTATATGCCCTTTTTTCACTTGATTTTTTAATTTTAAAGTTTTCATTTCATTTTCTCTTTTTATTTTCCCATTGTGAGTCAAACTTAATACATAACCCGTTCACAGTTAATGTGTATTTGGTTAATGTATTTTGACTACCAAATTGATTCATACTTTTTAATTAAAAATTTAATTTTTTATAAGCAATTCATTTGTATTAAATACAATTTCAATACATAATAAAATAGTATTAATAGTTAACATTTTGATATTTTAATAAATATTTCATATAAATATTGAAAATAGTCGAGTTCGTCAAGAAGTGGCTCACAAATGAATTCATTCGTAATCCCTTTAGTGCCACTGGTATGGTTGACGCACTCCTCCTTCACTTTATCATAACAAGTTACAAAAACAACAAAGAAGAAAGCATGTATGAATGTATGTTTACATACATAGAAATCTCGTGAAGGAGAAGACCAGAACCTCCGTCTACGAGAATATTTATCAGACTGTTTACGTCGATATATAAAAGGCAAGGCAAATCATACAAAGTCGTAGTAGAAGTTCAGTCAGTCTTGTGTGAAGACGCGCTGCGTGTGAAGTAAACCAATCGTGGTTTGAAGATCTCCTTTACAAAGATCTATAGAACAATTGTGTAGTAATTGTTATTGTTTATCACAAAGGGCATAAACAAAGGAATAACAAATAAAACACAAAATTGTACGAATAATAAAAAATTTAATTAAAAACTGAACACAAATATATTTTTATTTTTATTTGCAATCTATGAGCTCATATTTCAAACGTTTTTAAAAGATAAAAACGTAACAATTGGTGTCAGAAGTGTTATTGCAAAATCTAAAAGTAAAAATAAATAAATAGAAGAAAAAAATGAAACTCTCCGAACTAAGAATGGAACGGCTTAAACGAGAGTTGAGTAAATTAGAGCTGCCAACAACGGGCACGATAAATGAACTCCAGAGACGATTGAGGGAGGAACTTCAGCATCAGGGCATCGATATTGATTCTTACGAGTTCGAAGATGAAGATGAACGAGAGTTACAGGCCTCTGCAACTACCAGCGTTATGGAACTAAATTGGTTTCTAGCCGCTATGCAAGCAACCAACGAAAAGCTACTTGCTGAGTTTCGAAAAGATAATAAACAGAGAATTGAACAGCTGCTTGCTGAGACACAAGAATCTTCCAGGGTTGAAAATGAAGAACTTCTGGCTGAGTCTCAGAAAGATTCTGATCGGAAAATGAAAATTTTTTTGTTAGAATTTGATCAGAGAATGAAAGAGATGGACGAAAAAAATTTGGCAAAAGTGGAAGAGAAGCTGGATGAAATGCTGGAGTCGCCCAATAAAAGCAATACTAATGACGAGGGAAAGGACTGTTGACGAAAAACTTGTTATGATGGAGATGAAAGACAAGGGCGAAACTGGTAGCGAACTAGACTGGGATACCGATAAATAAGTAGGTGGAAATGTTCCAATTACGACGGGTATCAGGAGAGAAGGAATGATCGATATTTCCTCACCAGTGAAAAAAGAGAAGGATGGTGGTCCTAAAGATTTATGGCGTAAACTGAGCCGCTCACGATCTAAAGAACGAGAGCGAGAATACAGGGAACGTGAACGTGAAAGCGAAAAACAGCACGAACGTGAACGTGAAAGTGAGTAGAGGGAGAAATAACGTGAACACGAAAGAGAACGTGGAAGGGAACGTGAAAGAGAGCGTAACAGAGAACGTGAGGATGAAGTTGTGAAAAACGTTGAAGACCTGCAACGTGAAAAAGAAATAGAGGAAGTGTTACGTTAGCGCAAAAAGACAGAGAAGAAAGCGCGGAAAAAGTAAGCGAAGCGGCTTAAAGAGTTTCTAGAAGACTACAATGACGAAAGGGATGATGGTAAATATTCCAATGGTCGGGAACTGCAAATATGTCTGACGGAAAGGGTTCTAGAGCCAGATTTAGATAGAAAGAACCGAAATAAAGAACATGAAATGTTGTACAGACCGCAGATAATTATTGATGTTAATTTTGAAAAGCGTAAAGAATGAAAACAAGTACGAGTCAGGAATAAACAGATGTCTTCAGAAATTGACGTCAGTGTGGGAGTAACAAGTGTAGGAACTGAAGTCTTGACAATGCGATCGCTTTCCAAAGATGACTCTGTCGATTTGTCGTCTAATGATGATGCGGATTCTTGGAATATAGAATCTATGTTACCCGTAACACATCTAGCATTTGCTACACAGAAGTCAACCTTCCCAGAGACCGTGGTCTTGGCACTAGCCCAGGAGACCGCTCACGCGATTTCCAGATCTGCAGTAAGAAGAGAGCGAAAGATAAAAGTCGTGGAGGAAGTAGTATGGCTTTTAAGTAAAATTAAAAGACTAAATTATGTAATGTACAGGACACAGAAAGTTTACAGACCCCGAGTAAAAATGAAAGTCGTACACGCAGAACGACTGGGGAAATATGGAGATAAGATAATGAGCCTATTCGGGACAAACAGGCTTAAGTGGGCGGCAGTGTTACGAAAATAGCAATGGTGTAACATCGTTTAACATTAAAATTTTAAACAAAATCTACAAAAACAAAACAACGGACTTGTTTACTTGATAAACAAAAATAAAGCAACAACATCAGTATCACAAGAAAAAAAGGAATAAACAAGTAAATAACAAACAACAACAACGCTCAAGGGACGAATGTAAACAAGATACAAAAAAAAACAAAGAAGAAAGCATGTATGAATGTAAACATGTTTACACGTTAAACATGTTGTTTACATTCATAGAATTCTCGTGAAGGCGGAGACCAGAACTTTCGCCTACGAGAACATTCATCAGACTGTTTACGTCGCTATATAAAAGGCAAGATAAAGCATGCAAAGTCGGAGTAAAAGTTCAGTCAGTCTTGTGTGAAGATCTACAGAACAATTGTGTAGTAATTGTTATTGTTTATCGCAAAGGGCATAAACAAGGGAATAATAAATAAAACAATTGTTGTTGTTAGAACCAGTTGTGAACAGTGACATACGAAATTGGGCGAATAATAAAGAATTTAATTAAAAACTGAACACAAATTTATTTTTATTTTTATTTGCAATCTACGAGCTCATATTTCAAACGTTTTTAAAAGGTAAAAACGTAACAATATTTTCCAATACATACTATTAGGTCACACTTGAAAATATTACTAACAATTTTCTTCTGGGTTATACACAGACGTCAGCACTCAAAATCCCCGGGGGACAACTATCTTCGGCTTTTTACACACATAGGACACGAACATCAACAATGTTCGTTAAATACAGCATAAAATTGCCTTCAGTTGCTTGAAAGCTTCTTAAGAAGAAGGTGCGTTTAATGCGTCTTGCATTATATACGTTTTCCCGTTCTATATGCTTTTTATTGCAAGTTACACAATGCGATATATGCGACAGGTTTTTTGTTTTGATCAGCTGTTGTGGTAACATAATTAGCAAAGAAAAACAGTTTTGGGAAAAATGGAAAATCAAATTGTGACTTCAAAAGAATTTATGGCAGTTAGTACATGTTTATGGATTTACAAATATCATATTTTGTGCTGCTAAGGCCTACGAAAAGCTTCAAAAGAACACAAGACGAGAGTTGTCAGTTAATTTATCATCCATTGCTCTTGCTTACAAATCGATAAATTCAAAACAGATGACACTCGAGAGCTAGTATACAAATTTTGTTCATGAAAGAAATGTACTCTCAAATTAGTAGTAAACTTTATTATGAAATATGTTTTTATTAATATTTTTAGAATGCAAAAAAAAATGTTAAAATAGTAATGCACTATACAAACATATTTAACGATACCATTCACAGCAGAATATAATTTGTCATCCATAAGTTTAAAAAACTGCTGACTTTTTCCAGCAGTACATGAGGCGCATGGAAAAGTAAAAAGCAAACCTATTCCATGCGTTCTATGAGACTATGCATTCTATGAGTTTTCCTCAGTAACTTGTCACAAACAATTACACTGACTCTACTTTTTTGGCATACGCATGTTACGCAAGGTCGTATTAAACGCATGGTATGGACTTTCGGCTTACAATTGGATTCAGTTGCTTGTCAGCATCCAGTGAAGCAGGTATCGGCGCTTCATTTCAAAATTTTTTTGTATATCAATTATACACCTAAAGAAAAATTAAATTAAAATGTGAAATAAAAACTGGGAAACAGATTTTTTTGCTTTAAATTTAATATAAAATAATTAAGCTGAGTGTTTGGTATGTGCACAAATAATAAAAAAAGTGTGAATATTCATTAACACGACATTATAGAAGTTGTCATACTGAGCTTCATTCAATAATGGGCTGCGAACGGGAACATTTGTTTAATAAGTTAATGCAAGATTTTGAAACTAAAAGTAATTTCATTTTAAATTCGGGATATGAAAATAGAAATCCCAATTCTAGAAACCAACAAAAGGCAACATATGCAATAGCTTTCCCATTAATAAACGCCTCGATTTTAAAATTGTCTATCAACGGGTGGTTTTTTCCCGGGTATGCGAGCTGCACTAACCTCATCGGCCTTTTGCGCTCGGCACCTTAACTCCATGCGGTGTAGTTCCCGTTTGTGCTCGTCGCCGAATTTACGCTGTAAAGCCACCATTAAGTCGTCGTAGTTGTTTCTGCGGCTGGCTGGTATGGATTCTAGCATCACGGCTGCGATGCTTTCTCCTCGTTGTCCCATCCGTTTCTGCTGGCTACTGTTTCGAATTGAAATTTAAATACGGATAGGGGCGAGCTACCATCAAAGTGAGGTGTTTTGATCCTGCCGATACCTTCTGATACGACTCTCACTGGTTCCGGTCGCTGGCTCTGGAGGTTGTTGATCTTCCCCCCATCATAACCAGTTTTCCGTCCAAGGTCTTTTTTAAATCGATTACTTTCGTGTCGACGGTCTTTTCCAAATTAAACACCTTTTCCTCGACACTAGTAATTTTTTTGTTGACCGACTCATTGAGTTCCTGCAGCTTCTCCTCGAATTTCCTTTAAATTTTTTGCTTGCATTTTCTCCATTCTCTGCTCAGAAGCTTCTTGCATTTTTTCCAATTTCTGATCAGTTTCTTTTTGAGACTCTGCATGTAGCTTTTCCATTTTCTGATCAGTTCTTTTCGAAACTCAGCCAGAAATTTTTGATTTTCGGCTCTAGAGGATTGATTTTTTCCGTCAAAGCGGCTAGCAACGAATTTATGTCCATAACGCTGGGGGTCGCAGGTGCCTGTAACTCTCGTTCCCTCCTCATCTTCGACCTCGTAAGCATCAATATCGATGCCCTGATGCTGAAGTTCCTCCCTTAGCCGCCTCTGGAGTTCATTCTTTGTGCCCGTTGTTGGTAGCTCTAATTTAACCAACTCTCGTTTAAGTCGTTCCACTCTTAATTCGGAGAGTTACATTTTTATTTTTTTTTACTTATTTTTACTTTTAGATTTTGCAATCCCACTTCTGACACCAATTGTTACGTTTTTACCTTTTAANNNNTAATATGAGTTCGTAGATTGCAAATAAAAATAAAAATAAATTTATGTTTAATTTTAATTAAATCCCTTATTCATCACACAACTTTTGTGTGACACTGTTCACAACTGTTTCTAACAACAACAATTGCTTTATTTGTTATTCCTTTTTGTTTATGCCCTCTGCGATAAACACTAACAATTATCACACAATTGTTCTATAGATCTTTATAACGGAGATCTTCAAACCACGATTGCTTTCTTCACANNNNCAGTGCCTTCACACAAGACTGACTGAACTTTTACTCTCTGGCTGTGCATGCTTTGCTTTGCCTTTTATATAGCGACGTAAACAGTCTGATGAATGTTCTCGTAGGCGAAGGTTCTAGCCTTCGCCTTCACGAGATTTCTGTGAATGTAAACATGTGGTTTATGAAAATGTAAGCATGTTGTTTACATTCATACATGTTTTCTTCTTTGTTTGTTTTTGTATCTTGTTTATGTTCGTTCCTTCAGAGTTGTTATTCGTTAATGAAGTAAAAAAGTAAGTTATTGTTTTTGTAGCTTTTGTTTAACATTAAGATGTTACACCGTTTCCACTTTCGTAACAATATCTTATTGAAAATAATATGCAATCAAAACAATTTTCAATTACTCATTGCGCCTAGGAAATTTTATAACTATAAAAAGTTTTTTTTTCAGATTTGTTCCCGAATAAGCCGCATAAGATTTCTCTGCAAAGAGTGTTAAACGGAAACTTATCCCTACGTAGCAAAGCAAATAGTTTACTTAACGAGAGATATACTTTTCCTGACATTATTGAATTTTCGAAATCGAATCGAAATATAATTGAATTAAAACATAAAAATGAAGCTGTGTAATTAATTATCGCATGCACCCAATATTTCCAAGTTGAAACATTATTTGTAATTGTGTAATACAAAACTCTCATATCGCATGCGACCATTATTACCAAGTCGAAGTGTTTTTGTAATTGAATACTAAAATCTCTATAACTCCTATACATTCCACATTGAATGGAAATCATTTTGTTGATGTTGTGTGGTGGGTTCACTTAAATAAATTCACAAGTTTTCAGTACTATACTGCGTGTTCTTCAGCCTGTAAATTGTAAAGGACATTCGTAATATAAATAACTATGCACTGACATGAGAAATTTTAATATTTCGTAAATATTATATATATATTGATGCGCGTATAAAAATAAGCTAAAGAAATGAAAACAAATAAGACGGAACATAAACAGACAAGACTAAACACTTACTGCAAAATGTTTTCCTGCCAGAATGACGATTGCTTAAATTATTCGAAGCAGAGCAAAAAAAACTGGTCAAAAATCATAACAATAAACAACAGCAAACATTTACGACAGTCGACAGAAAGCAGCCAAGTTTAGAATATTGAAGGCAGACGGAAAAATCCAAGACAACAATCTAAGCTGATTCTACCCAATTTCAGCTATTTTCTATTTTTGTGAACAGCTAAAAGCAGTATAGTAATTAGATAACAGCTTAAAATACTTCTGTTATTGAAGAGAAAAGAGCAACAATTCTAAAATAAAAAAATCACTCTATTAATTAAAAAAATATAATTGGATTATAAAAAGTTTATTAATCATATTTTTTGTGCGAATTCGTTTGATAAGCGCGTTAATCTAATATATTTTATATAAATACAATAATGCTCTTATATACATAATATACACATATGTAACAGCAGCCATTTGTTATTATTGTATACAAATTAATTGCTAAGCAAATTGCGATCAGTTTTGTTATGTCGGAAAGAAACTTAACGAAGTTTATTTAGAATATTTTGTTTTTGCAAATGAGATTAGCCGATTATAGTTAGGTCTTTAGGAAATTGCGAGAAGAAAGCAGAATATAAATCAAAAGCACCAACAACACAGTAAGAAAGATCCTATAATTACAAGACAAATACCAGACAAGAAGCGAGCATATAAAAACCAAAGAAAAATGCTGCATTTGTGACAGTCAGTGTTGATGCATGTGTTCGAGAGTTTCTTTAATCTTTGGTAAAAAGATCGTGTAGAAAATTGATAGCGTGGTCTTCTCAATTAAAGTATTATATAAAACATTTATTGAAATAAATACGAGAATTAGAATAAAAATAAATGACTTAGAATCCAAAGGTATAAAAATAACATTTGGTGCCAGAAGAAGATTACAATAAACGAAATAAAACGAAAAAGATCTTAGGACGGACCATCTAAAGAAAACTAGTCAGTTGAGCCTGCCACAGTCGGTACTATAAGTAAATAGGTAGTGGTTGTCCATCTAAGAGAGTTAGATGAACATACTTAGACCATATAATTTTCCTAGTCCTGGAATCACTCGGAGCTCTTAATGAAACGACTTAGACTGTCAATGCCAATCCGTGACAGTTCCTCCAGATCATCCGTATAGTAAGCACTTAAGTACTTTTTTCTCGTTTTACAAAGTGCCGGACATGTACCCAGCATTCGTAGGACAGTCTTCTCCTCTTACTCTCTCTCTGCAGCTTTTGCAGAAATTATTAGCAGGTTCTCCCAGACCAGCGCGTCCCGTATTCATACTCACAATTTAATGTCCCGTTATGACCCCGACAACCAAACTAAGCTCTCTTCTTTGGTATATGATAAGTATGGTAATGTGTCGCTAGGAGATGTTTCCGCTTACAATAATTCTCACCGCGGCCTGTATTGCCATCACACTTCCGCTATAATTCCGCTATAATGGCCCTTAGAGAAAGGGCTATTCCAACCGATTCCGAAAAAATTCCTCTTTCAACAGTTCCGTTCAATATAGAGCCGTTGTGTAAATTTACATGGAGTTAAGGATGCCAATCGGGAAATGCCGAATTCAAAAATCCCGGGATTTTCGGGATTCGCAAATCTCGAATCCCGGGATTTCATAAAACTTGTCCCGGAATTTTTCGGGATTGTAAATTCATACATATATACTTTATAAAGTAAGACAAAAATTGAGTTTACGGCATTGTTTTTATATTTAATATTATATACATAATGCTCATGTAATTTTTCAAGCGTATCATGCAATAATTAAGTAAATATTTTCTATCACTCGGGTATGTAGGGTATGTATGGGTATGTAGTATGGGAGTTTCTTCCAGCTTTCGGTATAAGGACTACCACCACTCTGCACCATTCCGTCAGTACATGGTTCATCTAAATACTGGGAAAAAACATCGCTCCAAGTAGTGCGATGTATTTCAGTTTTAGATGTTGTAAATGGGTTAGATATATCCCGTCGCTTATTTTACTGCGTTTGCAGTCATAATCATCAGTCTTCACGAAGGACGTTTTAATTTCCCTCCTATCGTTTTCTATTGAAGTTTTTATTCAAACTACGATTTGCTTATTTACTGTGGTAATAGAATTATGTAAATTTCGGTCAGCAACAGAAAAATGATCAAAAATTTCCTGCCTATCCTTGTCATCAATTGTTTCGAATAACCATTTATATACCTTTCCTTCTAAGTTAATCAAACCTCTTCGTTTTCTATATGACATTTGCATTATGGTTTTAGTTTTGGACTCTATTAATTCAATTTCATTTTTAAGAATTCTTTCTTTTTGTAATTTCCAGCCTTCAATATTTTTACTTATTTAGTAAAATATGCTTTATATTTCGCAGTATATAACGTGCACATGAGTAGTTGTTGTGTTAACAACGACCACTTCCTTAATTTGCTCACCAAATCCCAGTCTACATTTTTAGATTGATACAACATAGATTTATTATCATCGAAATCATACATTTCACTTATCTGGTGCTTAGCAGTTTCGAAACAATCAAAAAGTTCTCTTAAATTACTTACTTTAATACAGCGACACTCATTAAATACTTCTGCATATGAAGTTCTCGGTCTAACTTGGATTTTTAACTTGACCTTCAGCTGCTCGCAAGAAATATCTCTCAATTCTCTCATATAAGTCCCAAAGTCCGCTGTGATTATTTCGTTTACTATTATCTGGATTCGAAATTTAATCAGTTCGGCGTTATCTTCGCATCGACCTATTACCATCTTCTCGGATTTAATAAAACCATTGATGTTGAGGTTATTATGCAATGGTCTAATTTGGCGAAAATGTTGTTGTTGGGACCGTTGCAATTGGGCTTTCAGCTGGCTGATAACCTCTTCCTGTGCCCCCATGACTTCAGCTTGCTCATCCTCTGGCTATAAATTGTACTTTTTGGTGGTTATTACCGGGTTTTTTCTTAAATTTTACTTAAAATTTTTTTTATTATTGCTTATAGTTAAAAATATTGTAACTATGATTAGAGTTAAATAACGCAGACAAAAATGGTTAAGCTGCTATCTGGCAAAAATGTAATTCAAATCTTATGTGGATTCTCCTACTCTTTACCAGCCGATAATATTAGTTTGAGGATTGGGACGTAACTGGTGCGCCATAGATTTTGGTCGACTATGATAGTCGCACAACGGAATCCATGGCGCTCTTCTAATTTGTCAATTTTCAAATTCTGAATTGATACTTTCTGATTGCACATGTTAATCACACTTATGACTTTTTCTGGCTTCTTCGAATTTAGTGCTATCCAGGAACGTGTTTGCTGTCGGCTAGGGATTGCGTCCTTTTATACCACCTCAAATTTGATGCCCGACCAGATTTTCCTCATCCTTGAGACAACAATGGAGAAAAGATCCAGAGCTCGCTTATCATTACACTTTATCGGCTTGAGGTGTCCTTAGTGCTAGCCACACATATGGTACTGGCCCGAGATGTTCTTCCACCTTCTGTCTGGGCCTGAGCAATCGACCGCCACTATATATTATGTTGGTGCTGTGAGATCTTCTTTGCTTCTTCGCACTACATGTGTAGTCTTCCGCAGAAAGCCTTTTTTCACAGCACTCTCCTTCGTTGACTGTTCTAATTCCGCCAGCTTTTCTTAACCCGCGACTGCGCATTGCTCGTCGTTCAACTGTCCTTTGGGATTTTTGAGATTCGTTCGAAATCCCGCCTAGCACTTAGTGGCTCTTTTTATTTCTGCTTTTATTATTTGATATGTTTTGATGACAAGTCAACCTTCACATTACCAAGGCCGATTTTACTGACTTAGTTACATAATTGGCCATAACAACCCAATTAACGGATTTCGGCATGCCGCAACACATCCTTCCAGGCGCCTCTGCTTCTTGCGCGCCTACGGCAGCTGGTCACTCCAATCGATGACAGGGTTTCCCCGATTTGGTCCTTCCAACCTCTTCGCCGACTTCCGCAGATCCCCGCATCAAATATCCGTCTCGCCGGAGTATCCTCCTTCATACGAACGCCATGGCCGAGCCAGCTCAGCCGCTGGATATTAATACGCTGCACAACGTCTATGTCATTGAGGAGCCCATACAGCTCACTGTTGTATCGGATGCGGAAATCTTCGCTAACTCGCACTGGACCGAAGATCTTACGAAGGACTTTTCTCTCGAATACTCTCAAGGCTGCTACATTGGTGCTTAATAATGTCCATGCCTCTGCGCCATAAAGAGGCACGGGTAGGATAAGCGTCTTGTAGAGTATTAGTTTCGTCGCACGACAGAGGTCTCTGTTACTCAATTGCCTATTGAGACCACAGTAGCACCTGTTGACAAGAGTGATTCTGAGCTTGGTCTCCAGACCGACATCATTTTTGGTTGTAACGGCGGAGCCAAGATAGATGAATTCCTTGACGACATCAAAAGTATAGTTATCGGCCGTAATCTGAGAATCAGTAAGCTGCACTTATCTACTTGTCGATAACATATACTTTGTTTTGCCCTCATTTACTGTCAAGACCAACTTCGTAGACTCCCTTTTAATAGCGCTAAAGGCAGCAGTAACATCTCGCTTGGTACGCCCTATGATGTCAATGGACACTTTTATGAAAGATAGTGCCATTGCGATTCACTCCCGCCTTTCGCAAAACACTCTCCATGACGAAGTTGAAGAGATCGCATGATAAGGGATCGCCTTGTCTGAAACCTCGCACGGTATCAAAAGGATCGGAGAGGTCCATTCCTACCTTGACGGAGCTGCAGGAATTGCTCAACGTCATTCTGCATAGCCTTATCAGCTTCGCAGGTATACCGAGCTCAGACATTGCGGCAAAAAGATGATCCCTTATGGGGCTATCAAAGGCTGCCTTATAGTCGACAAAAAGATGGTGTGTGTCACCTTGCTTTTCGTGGGTCTTTTCCAGGATTTGGCGTAGTGTGAAGATCTGGTCGATGGTGGACTTGCCAGGTCTGAAGCCGCAATGATATGGTCCAATCAGTGTTTTGACGAGTGGCTTCAGACGTTCAGACAATACACCTGTAAGAATCTTATATGCGATAGGAAGAAGGCTTATACCCCTGTCTCCCTTTTTCAGAACAGGACAGAGGACACTGAGGTTCCAATCGTTGGGCATACTTTCCTCTAGCCATATTTTGTAAATAAGCTAGTGCATGCGAACTACCAACTAATTACAATCGGTCTTAAACAATTCAGCGGGGAGGCCATCGGGACCTGCCGCTTTATTGTTTTTAAGTCGCATAATAGTGACTTTGACCTCTTCACGGCTAGGCGGCGGAATATCCACGCCGTCATCGTCGATTGGGTACGGAACATCATCTCTAAAGGCGGTATTGGTTTCCTCCACAACCTCAGCACCCCCTGCGGATCTGTAACCAAGTTTCCATTCTCATCCTTGCAGGAGGACCCAGGTTTATAACCCTCGGTTAGACGCTTAACATTTTGATAGAATTTTCGAGCGCCATTCGTACATCTGTACATCTCGACTTCCTCACGCTCACGCCTTTCCTGCTCCCTCTTCTTGCGTCTGAAAAGGCGTCTTTCATCCCTTCTCCTCTCTCTATAGTTCTCGACAATGGCCCGCGTAACGGCAGACTGCAATGTTTTCTTGTATGCAGCGTTTTTCGCTGCAGCTGCCTCGCGACGCTCATACCCTTGATTTCGTTGGGGTGGGCGTTCGAAACCAAGGACTGTTTTCGCAGTAGTGCGCAAGGAATGGGAGATGTTGGATGTTGGATGTTGGATAGGGGACGACGGAGCTTATCTGAGAGTTGAGCGTATAACGCCTCAGCTGTCCTTTGTGATCGCAGCTTCTTAACGTCCAGCTTTCGCAATGTACTAGAGCGCGCAGACCTCGAGGCGGTAATGCGCACTCGGATCTTGGCTGCGATAAGGTAGAGGTCCGAGTCGATGTTTGGACCTCCAAATGTGCGCACATCTAGTATACTGGAAATGTGCCTTCCATCAATCACAATATGATCAATCTGGTTAGACGTTGAACGATCAGGGGACATACAAGTGTTACGCGCCGAGGCGAAATCGATCAGTCTCATACCATTGGAGGCAGTGTTCGCGTGGAGGCTGAACTGACCGACAGTGGGGCCAAAGATACCTTCCCGCCCGACCTTCGCATTAAAATCTCCGAGGACGATTTTGGCGTCATGGGCCGGGCACTTATCATATACGTCCTCGAGTTTAGCGTAGAAGGCATCCATAACCACATCGACCTTTTCTTCCGTCGGGGTGTGAGCTCAAATTAGACTGATGTTGTAAAATGTTGCCCTGATGCGGATTGTGGCTATTCTTTCGTTCACAGGAGTGAACTCAGAGACAAGATGGTGAAGTCTCTTACTAACCACGAATCCGCATTCGAATTCGTTCTTATCAACATGGCAGTTGTAATAAAAATGCCAGCCTTTTACATCCTTGTGCTATCCATTGCATTTCCTGTATGGCAGTGATGTCCGTCCTACATTTCATGAGAGTATCCGCCAGATGGGCGGAAGCGCCTACCTTGTAAAGGATGCGGACGTTCCATGTGCCTATTCTTAAATCGTAGTCATTTAAACTTTTGCCGTGGTCGTCAACTTTTAGGGGTATCCTTATAGAGGCTTGCGTTTTGGTCTTCACTGGATTTAATATTTTTCCGTGGTGCCCTACGCACAACCCAAATTTAACGTCCAGGGGATTGGACTTCGCTGCACGCATTAGTTAACATCTAGCGGGTGCTAGAATGCCATCCAGGAGGGGCCACGAGGAGGCTGCGTGTCAACTTGAATACAGCAAAACAAGGGTCGACCTGGTGGTCGCCACGTTGTCCACAGTCCTTGTTTGCATGCAATCAATCCCTCCCAGACCGATTTTGCTGGACGTAAATTCAGGCAACCTCGGTTTTTGTAAGGCCAACGCTTTTAGCAGTAGTGCTCTTGCATTCTTTGGCGTTTCATGCTTCTGTCCCGCCAATTCATTAGACGTTTTCTTCACCTCCTTTATTGAGGCAGGCGTTAGTTCGCGGATTTTTGAGAGTTCCATTCTTGGCCTCCACAAGGAAGTACTCAAGTTCAGAAACACTATCTATTCTACAGTGAGTGAGTCTCTAAACAAACTGACTAGGCGATAAAGATCCCAATTCGTCTTCCTATTAATGCTAATCGTGTTTACACTATTATTCCCTACCCTATATTCCAAGAGAAAATTCAATAAGAGAAGGAGTATATCTACGAGACCCTCCAATCTCTGATGTTATTGAAGTATTGGCAGAGTTTTCCGTGATCCGTTCTCGGCATACACAAGGGAGAACATTTTATTATTTTCCGTTTTTCTTCACTTTTTTGTCTTCATTTGTATATTTGATGGAATCCCTGCCAGACTGACTTTCGGTACGGGTCGTATAACACCTTACTCCAGCCTCTATGCTATGGTGGGAGCGACAATTCGTCAGACCATCAATCAATTGAGTATGGATTCCCACCTAAGCTGTTGGACATCCTATTGGGCAATCATCATTACGAGTCCAGAAAAACAGCAACGAGAAAAAGTGAAAAGTGGTTATCGACAGAGAAACTGTAAAGCGCCATGAAAAATAACGGTATTTGACTCTCACCGAAAAGATTGAAAGCAATTAACCCGTCCAACGTCACAACAATGAATTAGTATGAGTTAGCTCCGGCGAGTACGTGCTAGTTGAAGACAACAAGCGTCCCACATTCTCCGTATAAGATGCAATGCAACAACAAAACAGTTAAGAACATGCATTTATCATCGATAATCGAGTGCCACAATATGTAATTAAACTCGATGTTGTGAAGGGTCAATGTGAAATAGTGGGCAATATAAGAATGCGTACATCTACCGGAGAGTAGGCCACAGTCCACAGTTCATTGTTACCGATATTGAAATGGCTTTTGGCGCCGGTTTTCTGATAACTCTTGTAGGCGCGCATAGACGTTGACTGCATGGACAACCATTTGTGGCTAACAGAATCAGAGAAAATTGAGCCCAGAACGTTAACAGCAAAAGCATTCATAAAATTCAATGAAAACGGGATAGTTCCGGTCAGAGACAATAAAGAGTTATTGCCGGGAACATACCAATATAGAAGTTTGAACGGTTTGAACAGGTTCGCGATCAATTCCAGCAGCACATAAGAAAATGGGTGACAGGGCTAGCAGCGTTAGATCGAGATAAGGCCAAACCGTTGCTAAAAAACATGTCAGCCATCAAAACATCAAAAACACTGACCAAATTTGTCTTCGGAAACAAGCTAAGGTTGCTTGGCCATCTTAACGAGTTACATAAGTTTGTTCGTAACTTAATTGAAATGTTAATTTGTAAAATGAAAGCCAGGTATAATCGAGAAGCCAATACTGAAGATTTTAAAGAAGGCCAACTGGTTCTACGCACATCGGCAAATAGGATTATTTTCTAAGCTACAAACCCATTGGAAAGGACTATGCAAAGTATTCCAAAGGTTAAATTAACATTTAGAAAGACCGGTGAATTACGGTAATAATGTGCCTGTTTGGGACGATCAGGTTTAAATAGGCAGCAATATTATCCTATAAATCTTATCTCAATATTATCCTATAAATCTAAACTAAATGAATGTCAACAAATCATACAGAATAGAAACAAACAAGTCATACCAACAACAATAAAAATTACGTGTAAACAGAAATTACACTAATAAACTCTTAGAAAATTGCGAAGAGAAAACAGAACAAATATCAAAAGCACAACAACAACCTTGAAAGAAAAATCGAGAAGAAAAGGGAACAAAACAAAGATCAAAAGCAATAACAATACTTAAAAAAAAATCATGTAGTTACCAGACAAATGACAAATAAAAAAACAGATATACATATAAGAAGCGAAGAATGATGTTACCATGCATTCATAGACAATCGGCGGTCACGACTATCCTAGAGTTGTATTCAAAAGTGCGTAATTAGCACTGTGGTTTGAAATACCGAAAAGTTAGATCTTTGCTGAAAAGAGATCGTGTATAAAATTGATAGCGCCGTATTAGCAATTAAAGCGCGTTGAATTATATATATATTTACATCGTTTAACATTAAAATGTTAAACAAAAGCTACGAAAACAAAACAACGGACTTATTTGCTTGATTGACAAATGAAGAAAAATAAAACAACAACATCAGAACAACGTAAAGGGATAAACAAGTAAACGAAAAACAACAACAACGCTGTAAGGACGAACGTAAACAAGATACTGAAACAACAAACATGAAATCATAAATAAATGTAAACATCGTTGTTTACATTTATGGTGATTTCGAGAAGGCGAAGCCTCGAACGTTCGCCTTCAAGAACATTCATCAGGCTATTTACGTCGCTATTTAAAAAGCAAAGCAAAGCATGGAAAGTCGGAGTAAAAGTTCAGTCAGTCTTGTGTGAAGACTCGTAGCGTGTGAAGTAAGCTAAATCGTGGTTTGAAAATCTCCGTTACAAAGGTCTACAGAGCAATTGTGTAATAATTGTTATTGTTTATCGCAAAGGGCATAAATAAAGGAATAACAAATAAAGCAATTGTTGTTGTTAGAATTAGTTGTGAACAGTGGCACACAAAAGTTGTGTGATTAATAAAGGATTTTAATTAAAATTAAACACAAATTTATTTTTTATTTTATTTGTAATCTATGAGCTCATATTTCGAACGTTTTTAAAAGGTATAAACGTAACAATATGTATATATATATTTTTTAGGTTTTATTTAGTATTCGCAAATCACAGTCAGAAATAAATAAAAAACTTGACACATTTTTGTATGTTGGAAGAATTGTTCTACGTTAATTACCTTTAATTTTAATAAAACTTTTACTTATAACCTGCAATTATATAGTTCTTTTTTGTTGGTCTAACCACTCATCTTTTAATACTGTCATTGTTTTATTGTTTTTTTTATTCATATTAAATAAAATTTAAACCTGTAAATAAATCTTCGTTTTCTAAAATTTTTTATAAAAATTGGCAATATATGTTAATGTAAAAAACACATGTAATATACACTATATTCACTATTCATTTATGTTACCTTCACTAGTTGTATTTATTTATATATTTTATATTAAGTTTCTGTAACAATTAATTGTAATATGTAACGCCTTCATTATTTCAAGTGTAACTTTATTAGATAAAATACACTACATTATAAGCAACTATGTAACAAGTGTAGCCAACACTTAAATGAAAAGGTTGGGCATGCGCAAATTTTATGTTAAGAAGAAAAAGAAACCAGAATAACAAGAAGCCTCCTTGGGAAAAGACGGTGTTAACGGTTTCTTTGTTACAACGCAGAAGTGGGATATCTACAAATTTTTTCACATGAAAAAATTTCTAAGCCAATTTATAAGGCGAAATGGAATTTATGAGAATGATGAGAAGAATAACGCTGCTGATGATAGACCCTACGAATCCTATGCAAATTACCTCCGAATCCTTCATCTCCGCTACAGCTATCATACAATTTAGCAGCTATGATCGGTCGCTTGGAACAACTGAGTTCTTTCTTAAAGATGTGTTAGAGCTCGTAAAAGCTAATGAATTGCTAAAATGTTTAACCCTTAGAAATTCTTTAACTGGATCAGCTCATTTGTTGTTTGGAAGAGGAACTGTGACCTACGCAAACTATTTAAAGGCAAAACTATTTAAAGAATTTGGCCACACAGTAACTCGTCATGAGATTTACAATAATTTGTAATTTGTAATGAAAGCGTCCGTCGGTACATTATGGAGATGGAATCGATTGCTCTCCGTAGCGATGTAAGCGACTTCGACTCGTAGCCTTTATTAAAGAAGGCATACAAGGGCGTGTGACGAACTTTATATCCCTATAAAGTAAAGTAAAATTGTTTTGTCTATTTCCGATACTGGTAGACCGATAAATTTGGTGCGTAAATCCGAGGTACCCTTTGACATTAGAGAGACAACAACACGGACTGAATTTCATGTCCTTTGCAATACCAGGATAAATACCTTTGGAAGACTGGAGTCTGAAATATCGTTTGGAAATTAAAATCATTTAATTACTACCGGTTTCCTTACTTTTAGGATGTAATTTTCTCTCCAAATTTAATATGTTATGTCAATAGGCCAGTGAAATCGGGCAATAAATTTGTTTTTAGAGATCATTATCAATTATTAATTATCGATAATTTACCTTCTGTTTTACAATTTGGTTTGGATGATTTTATCGATAGTGAGATATCTGGGACGAATGCACTGCGGGTATGGGCAGAGTTCGAATTTGCATGGAATTAGATTTTGGCTATAGGTGTTCGTTCTGAGTTTGATGAATTGAATATATACCCGGCATTAGGAAATACTGATAGGAACATAATTAGAGATATAGTGAAAGAAAAATCGAAGGCTGAGGTCTGCTCTTTTGGTATGACCATTAGATTGAATAGCGATGACCATTTTTATTTTCGACCTCGTAGGTTAGCTGCTGGTGAGCACATTGACCTGAGGAAGATTATCGATGAGTTGTTGGAAAAGGGGATTATCAGACAAAGTGAATTGCCATATGCTTCTCCTGTTTTGATAGTGTCCAAGAAAAATGGGGAATGTCATAAATGTGTGGACTATCGGGCATTGAACAAGATCACTTATTGAGATATGTATGGATTATTTGGGCAATATTAGGTATTCCTCCACGTTGGATTTGAAAAATAGGGCTTTTAATGTGACACCACCATTCGTGACACCAGATGGGCAGTACGACTACAATTGTATGCCATTTGGTCTGAAGAACGCACCTGTAGTCTTCTAATCCGCGTTACCTGATCTGATTGAAGCGGGGAAGATAATTGCTTACTCGGACGATATATCTATAGCGTCGCCAACCTTTAAGACCCGCTGTTGTATATTAGCCGAAGTTTTACAACGCCTAGCAAGCTTAGGTCTAGAATTAAATTTGAAGAAATGTAATTTTGCATATGAAACTGTGGATGATCCAGGGTATTCGGTTGATGCTAATGGGATGCGCCCTAGTGATGAGCACTTGCGGATTTTCGCACAGTACTTTTCCCCCGCTAACTTCAAACAGTTGCAAACGTGTCGTGGCCTATTTTCTTACTTCTGGAAATTTGTGAAAAATTACGCGAGAATAGTACACCCTTTTAAACTGCTTAGAAATGGTGACGTTTATAATTTTGATGAATCTTGTAAGCAATTGTTCTATAAACTGAGGGATAAATTGACGACGCCACCGAAGAATGAAATCGAATTGCTTACAGACGCAAGTAGAGTGGGCTTCGGGGCTATATTATTACAGAAACAGCACAGTTTCTAACTTGAAACCTTGGCCATTATTTGTGTTCCGAATCGTTGCGACATTTACTTCAGGGGAATTCCTTTCAAAATAGTTACCGATTGCAATGCTTTGGCAATAATTTTTAACAAGAAAAATATCGTTCCGAAGATTGCTAGGTGGACTCTACAGATGGAACAGTATGATGCTATGAACGGACAATCGAAACTAATGGCAAAAACTGGACAAAATCCATTTGAGTTCAGATGGAACATAGTTGGAGCATTCTGTCATAGCTGTCTTGATACTATGACAAGCCCTCCGAAAACCGATGAACAACCTCCGCTCGATAATATCAAACATCTAGCTCCTAATGTTCTCTATGACGATTTGACGGACACTCGTAACGGAGATGGAGAAGATTTTGATATACAGAATATTGTACCCTGTAGGACTGTTAATGTTTCTGATGAGGGCAAGCTTAACTTTATGGTACATGCCACACAGAGTAAGGATACTGAAATTGCGTCGATAAGGACACAGTTGGAGAAGGAAAATTTGGTAGGATTTAAACTCGTAGACGGCATAGCATTCCGGGAAGACAACAAGGGAGATTTACTGTTATATGCCCCTGGCGAGTTAGAGGAGAACGTCATTAGATTGGTATTTGAGAAAATATGTCACATGGGGATCGAAAAGACATACGAACGGGTCAGGAGAAATGTGAAATGCAAGATTGAACATTTTATAAAGAATTGCATACGGTGTATTAGGTGCTTGCCTACCGTTATAATACATGAACAGAACTTGTTGCTCATCGACCATTTTGTTCCATTTCCCTCGATATACTCTCAACGGAAGCACATATTTGTTGTAATTAATGCTTTTACGAAATTTGTCGAACTTTTTGCGGTAAAATCGACAAGCAGAAACAGGTCATTGCTTGCTTAGATAAATATTTCATAAATTACTCTAGGCCTAGACGAATTATCAGTGATATTGGAACTCGTTTTACTTCTTCATCTCATAGCTCATATCTATTGTCCAATAACACAATGCGACAAATATAAAAAATTAAATATACCCTCAGCCTCTTCACGAGAGAATGCACTTTAATGCACCACTTGTGTTACAGTTTTTAATTAAATTTTGTAATTACGAATGACCAAACTTGAAAAAATAAGAAAAAATAATAATATTTTCCAAGTTTACCCCATCAAAACTAATTATAAATTTGAACAAAATGTTTATGCATACCATTTTAAAGGCTAACCTCTATCCTCTCTAAAAAAATTTAGTTTTTTAAAATAGATTGATACGTTTGTTTAATCAATAATTTGGTGTGAAAAGATAAAAAATCGTTTTTATCAAATAAAACAAGTTTGGAGGGTTCGAGAAATACAAAAACTATTTTTGAGATCTACTCAACTAACTAAACAACTTAGGCTATTTAGATACTCGGATGTATTGGCGGGCGAATGGACAAGTTAAGAGAGTGAACAGGGCGCTTAACGTTATACTAAGTAAAGTGACGAGCCCTTTAAACTATGCTGGATGGTAGCGGATGTTAACGGAGATTGAATTTGCTATGAACAATACAATTCATTCTTCTACTAGACAACCATCTAGTAAAATGTTATTTAGTGTTGAACAGCATGGTGCAATTATAGATTTTTTAACGGAATACTCAGAGAAAAGGAACTCAGACAGGTATGTTTGTGACTTAGGGCAAATTCGAATGGATGCGGCAGTGGTCATTCAAAAGTCTCAGGATGACAATTAAAGGTACTTTTTGAATAGGAGCAGACCCGCTAAATATTACACGTTCGGTGATTTTGTTGTTTTCGGTATAACGACACGACAGTTGGGACGAATAAGAAATTGAACGATTTGTTTAGAGGACCGTAGTGCACAAAGTTTTACGTAACGATCGATATGTTATTAGGGACGTCGAAAACTGCCAGATTACCCAGCTGCCATATGATGTAGTAATAGAAACTTCAATATTACGAAAATGAATGAATTGAAAATTTGATTGAGGACAATCAATGGTCAGCATGGCCGAGTTGTAATACACTATATTCACTATTCATTTATGTCACTTTCATAGTTGTATTTATGTATATATCTTATATTCAGTTTACTTTAATAATTTAGCGTAATATTTAAAGCCCTCTATATTTCAATTGTAACTTTATTAGATAAAATACACTACATTATAGGCAACTATGTAGCAGGTGCAGCTAACACTTAAATATAAAGGTTCGGCATGCGCCTTCTTTTATGTTAAAAAAAAGGGAGGATAACAAAAAGAAGCGTGCTTGGGAAAAGACGTTAAAAGTTTCTTTGTTACAGTTACAAACTATAAGTTACGTTATATAGACGCCAACATTTGGCTATTTGGACCGTAAGGGTTTAGGTACGTAAACAGAGATAGAAAATGTTACAGTATCAAATGAACCCAATATGTCGTGAGAGGTCTCAACATAGAGGATGGGTATCTGATAATCTTATGTGCGTGTCATATAGAATCCGTCATATGTCGATCTTTGAGATTTTTAACTGACAGCAAAGTAATAATGTGCAAGGTGGACAGGAGACGTAAACACAAATTTAAACAGCAAAGTACTCAAGGCAAGTCAAAAGTTGCCCACCTTTAGGCGTTTTGTTAATGGAGAAATTCAGTTTTATAATCATATTCATACATCATACTCATACGTCATCATAATATTCATCTGATTATTGACATTATATATGATTAATCGCAATTTAAAACGAAAATGAGAATTATTTCAAAGCAATTCTCATAAAAAGAAGTGACGATGGTTTTATACTGGTTATTTAAAAAACAATGTTGTAAAAATAAAATTTGTAGCACACTACCCATCTTTCTTTTCTTCTATAACAATCTTTCTGTTATTCCAACAAAATGCACTGAATGAGTAGAAGTTATTATACTTGAAATAGCGAGTGTTATTTTAAAACATATTCTCTTGTTTAAGATCTAGAAGTTGGGGGTGACAGCAAAAGTGCTAATCTTCCTGAGAGAATTGAGTACTGCCCTTTGGAGGAGCACCCTCCCCAATGAAGAGAGAAACTGCAGCCTAAAATTTCGCTAAGGATAAGTCGGAGCATTGAAACAAACAAAAATACTTTCGTACCTTTTGGGCAGTGGATATAAATTACGTTCTTTCAGTACATACCGCGCAATCTTATTCAAGCAGAGTTTGAGCTTGAATTTGTAAAATCCTGTTTGTACCACACGCACATTTGATTACATTCAGCGTGTCAAAGGAAATTATATAAATGAGTGAGATATAACTGGTTAAAACGAGCGTTGGCTGGAAGAATAATCGAATAACATTCATTACATTGAAGAGACGACTGAGCTAATCTGCCATATATTAGCATTGTTGACTTTTTTGAGAACGGATTCACAGTGTTTAATGCACTTTTCTTTGAAATAGTCTGTGATCATTTGTATTCTTTGGTATAAAATGCTTTTTAGCTTAATTTTTGATTTCGATATACGTTAATCGCTTTTAAGAATTGAAGGAAATGCTGAGTATGAACATTCGCATCCTCCTAATAACGAGTGGATATATGCAAAATTATGTAGTATGATTAGAATCTGTGAAAAGTATTATCTATCTTGACGTGTAATACTTACTTACTTAATTGGCCATTAACAACATGATTAACAGATTTCGGCCTGCTTTAACACATCTTTCCGGGAGCCTCTTATTCTTGCGCGCCTCCGCAAGTTGGTCACACCAATCGATGAGCTCATACAGCTCACTGTTGGATTGGATGCGGAAATCATCGCCAACTCGCACTGGACCGAAGATATTACGTAAGATTTTTCTCTCAAGGCATCTGCATCAGCGCTTAATAGAGCCATAAAGAAGCCCAGGTTGGATGAGCCTCTTGTAGAGTAGTAGTTTTGTCGTATGAGAGAGGTCTCTGCCACGCAATTGCACAACGTTATTCTGCATACCCTTATCAGCTTCGCAGGTATACCGAGTTCAGACATTGCTGCAAAAAAACGATCCTTTATAAGGCTATCGAAGACTGCCTTATGGTCGACAAAAAGATGGTGTATGTCGGCTTGTATTTTATGAGCCTCTTCCCGGATTTTATTCAGTGTGAAGATCTGGTCAATGGTGGACTTGCCATTGCTTTCGTTGAGGTGGGTGATCGAAACCAAGGACTATTTCCACAGTAGTGCGGAGTGGGAGTGGGAGATGTTGGCTCACAGTCCACCACTGTCGCTGAGATTAGATGGGGAACAGCGGAACTTATCCGAGAGCTGAGCGGGGAACGCCTAAGATGTCCTTTGTGATAGCAGCTTCTTAAAGTCAAGCTTTCATAACGTACTAGAACACGCAGACCTTGAGGCACTAATGCCGAATCTATGTTTGGACTTCTGAATGTGCGCACATCTAGTACACTGGAGACGTGCCTCCCTTCATTCCTTCAATCACATTGTGATCAATCTGATTGGATGTTGATCTATCGAGGGATATCCAAGTGGCCTAATGAATGTCGAGGTGCTGAAACTTGGTGCTACATACTACCATATTACGCGCCGCAGCGAAATCGATCAGGCTGATCTGTCCGACAATGTGAGCACAAATAAGTCATATATTATAAAATTTTGCCCTGATGCGGATCGTGGCTATTTTTTCGTTCCAGGTGTGAACACAGAGACAAGATGGCGGAGTTTCTTGTTAGCCACAAATCCACCTTGTTAACCACAAAAAAGCCTTTCCAGTATGACAGTAATGTCCGTTCTACATTTCATGAGAGCATCCGCCAGCTGGGCATCCGCCTACCCTGTGAAGGGTTGGGATGTTCCATGTGTCTATTAGTAAATCTTAGTTCTTTAAAGGTCTGCAGTTGTTGTAAATTTTTGACGGGATTTCTATAGATGCTTGTGTTTTGGTTTTCATTGGGTGATATTTTTACGTGGTGGGTTCGAAGCCCTACGCACAACCCAAATTTAAAGTCCAGGAGTTTGGATTTCTCTGCATGCATTAGTTAACATCTAGCGGGTGCTAGTATTCCATCTAGCATGGGCCCCATGAGGCATCGAGTCAACTTCAATACAGCAAGACAAGGTGGTCGCCACGTTGACCACAATCAGAAACTTTACCCATCCCATCTTCTGCTTGTAATATGTAAGTTTTATTAGAGCATTCAATTACTTTGAGTGAATTTCGCTTTAGACATTCTGATTCGTATTTTAGACAGTCAACAAAGGACAACTGAAGAGTTAGCCCATAGAAATCTATCTATATCATTTAAACTAAGGGATATTTGCATTTAATAAACCATCCTCGCTGGTAATACTGTTCCATTCAGTTCCAAACGTGAAAGCAGACAGCAGCAACTTTAATCTTTGCCATTGATAAGTTCGATAAGA
Organism: Sarcophaga bullata; assembly: GCA_005959815.1. Classification (NCBI taxonomy): domain Eukaryota; kingdom Metazoa; phylum Arthropoda; class Insecta; order Diptera; family Sarcophagidae; genus Sarcophaga; species Sarcophaga bullata. The sequence goes on from QOCX01000533.1 coordinate 33,665, forward strand.
CATTATGTGTTTTCATCTGATAAATTTTTAATGATTCATGTGAGTTATCATCGTTCCATTCTAATCCCTCCAACCAAAGCTGTTGCATGAGAATCTTAGCTCTTATAACAATGAATGTTAGCCAAGCGGTTTTGCTGTGCTCGCTTCCTTGAACATTCGGAGCAATTTAATCCATTTACAGCCAATTCAAAAGTACAAGTTAAATTTTTGAAATTTCAGTGTATATTTATTTTTAACAACACAAAAAACAGAAAGATAACAAGAAAATTAAAAAAAATTAAAACATTAGAGGGGTGTACCCAAATTGGTACAATGGTCGCTTATGAGTGATATTTTGTCAACGCAGAGTGTTTTTTTTTGGTTTTTTGCAACTCCAGCGGGTTCTATTGTGGCAGATGACACAACGTACACGCTTAGGAAGCTTTTCTGGAACATGATCAGCACCGTCTAGATGTAGACCCTCAACATTTGATGACGAAGGCCTAGCAGAATGTCTTTTGGATGACTGTTTTTGGACGATCGACGAAATCGTAATCGATCCATAGCATTTTCTTTACAACATTCATGTAGGCGTATATAAACCCCACCACCATTTTTTGCTATGAATGCTAATTCTGTACAAAGATATAGATTGGTCCATTTCATCAACTGCGCCCATGCTTTTGTTGTAAGTTTGGAACAAGTGAGGTATTTGCATATCAACTTTTTGTTTTTTTTTTCGGAAGACCATCGTTTAGCTTTTCCTACTGGTTCATAAGAATCGTAATTGGTCGCCATTGTGCAAATACTGTTATCCTTCCAGCGGATCAGTAATAATTAATTATTTTTTGTCAAATCTGTAATCGAAGTCGGCTCTTGATTTTTTCATCATCTATTTTGAATTTGGTAGCGGACATTTTTTAGTGGGGTTTTCTCGGATTGTTCCTGTGACATGGTATCATAAGTTTCGCAAAACATTGAGTAACTCAAAATTTGTGAAAAAATGATCAAAAAAGGTTTTGTGGTTGTCAGGATTCATGGTTAATTTTGGTAACAGCATTTTCACAACCCTAGTACCCAATGGCTCAGAAACAGGTGTAGTTGATTTGCCACAATAAATATCCCGAGGAACTTGTTGCTACCAGTTTTTATAACCAAACCGCATAGGTTTGCTTCGAATATACTGTTTTGCTGAATGGCGGCCGTAATATTCATATTATGGATTCGTCGATAGAAAAATGTTCGTGAAAAATATCTTACTATAAACATTTTGTCACTAGTTTTTTCAGCATCGTTATTGTCTACAAGGCGTAGATATCTTTTTATTTCTTCAGTTTATAATTTCTTTTTAGTATACTTGTTCTAAGATCTTATACATTTGTTGTATGAAATTCAAAATACATTTCAATGTTTCGCTGTTTATTGAATTTTATATTAGAATACAAATAACGACTATAAGCTTTAGGTATAAAATATAACTTTGGTTACCATGAACCTACCTCTACATGTGTTTTGTTGATGAAGTTTAATAGATTATTACAACAATAACAATAAATGTAATTAAATTGCTTGATATAATATTTATTCAGAGCACTTTCCCCTACTCAATAATGCAAAAATAAATAAACCAGAGTAAACAGTTTTTTTACACAACCTTAATAATTAAGTGTTCCCATATTGGCACAGCGACCGTAAAGGATAAATTCACCTTGGGTAAATGGGATAATAATTTTGAATTATTTTAATTTCTTTAGAGGAAACCCAGCTGACTTCGAAACATTAATAAGTTGAGTCTGGGTTGCCTCTAAAAAATTACTGATACTGTCTTCAATTAAGAATAATAGTTATCAGATCAAGAGTAGAGTTTGTGTGGAGAGCATATTGTTTTCCTCGATTAGTTAAATACGACTTTGACCTTGTTGGTAGATATGAAAAATAGTATTTTCCTTGAGAAACAGTTTCCTGAGATGAAGTTTGCTCCATGTAGATCCAAGTACTTCTGTATTATTCTAGAATATTGGGCTCGGGTGACAAACCGTGATGAATCAAGGAATATGCTTTTTGGCAATTGAGGTTTAAGTGATAATCTTACACAAAGATTCCAGAATTTTTTGACCTCATTTTCTATTTCATATTTTTAATCCCCAAAATCGTGCGTTTTTTATTCCTTCAAAAACCCTAAAATAAAAATATTTTAATTAAATGTATTTTAACATTGATTATTATTTGTATTAATTATTATTTGTATTGAAAAGCTTTAATATTCATTTAACTTTCATCGTAACTGAGTCTACCATATATATGTTTATCTATATTTGTCCTTTGTCTATTGATCCAAAAGTAGATGACTTACTTACCAAAGCTGAGAGCTTAATTCATCATAAATCATCATAAATTTTGATACGAAATCAGGTGATAGAAATTTTGACGTAGCTGGTTTCAATCTCAGCCAGTGGTTTTCAAACCATCCTGAGTTTCTGAATTCTACAGAATGAGAAACCAATATATAATAATATAATAAATAATAGCGAAAGCTTTAGGCTTTCTTCACCTGTTCTAAATACATACATAATTGATCATCACAACCCTTCAGTCAGGATTACGGCCTAGCTTCTCACATCACTTACGTTGTGTGTGTTAATTTTATACATGAGTGGCGGGACCTACAGTTTAAAGTCGACTCCGAACGATAGATTTTTGAGAAACTTTTCATGGCAATTTTATTTACTCTCAGAATTTTTGCCAGAAATCTGCTGAGAGGACGTCGCCGAAGAAATATTTTTTCATATTTCGTTTTTGATGTCCAACCGGGGATACGAAATTTTAACAACTAAATGTTATGTTGTCTGTGTTAAAATACGTAATTCAACCAAGTTCAAAACCAGGTATTACCACGTTATTCCAATCTGTAGAACTACATAAATTTATAAATGAAAACTCTAGCGATATTCTTCTACTGAATAAAACATTTCTAAAACAAAATTACTGCCTCAAGATGCCAGAGCACAAAATACACACCAAAGAGTGAATTTCTCATGCATTACGTTTTGCTATAAATATTAAATCAACACTGAAACTCAAAGTCAATTTTTCATTCCCAACTAAACTGATAGAAATCGTATGTGTGTCTGTAGAGTTTTTAAAGTTTTGCAAAGTCAAATTTATATCATTGTCCTCATTATATCCATAATTGATCATTACAACTCTTCAGTCCGGATTACGACCTAGCTTCTCACACCACTTATGTTGCGCGTGTTAATTTTATACATTAGTGGCTGGACTTACAGTTTAATGTCGACTGTGAACGACAGATTTTTTGAGAAACTCTTTCACATCAATTTTTCATTTTCTCTCAGAGTTTTTGCCAGAAATCTGGTGAGAGAAAGTTTTATTGGAGATGTCAGACACTACGACAACTTAATGTTGTTCTCATTATACTTCTGATTTTATCAGAATTTATCAATCAGATCAGATTCCAATATTGCTTTCTATTAACAAGATTATTACTCGTACAGAAAAATCTTATATAGACTTCCGCAATGCTAATTTGAATAGATTCTAAATTTCATTAAATTCAAAAATAACATCGTCTTCTTCAAATATTAATTTCATAAAAGCGTCTTACTTTAACTCAATTCTCCTTAAACCCAAAAAAGTCGATAGCTACAATTTAAATGAAATCCGTAAATATCTCAAGTCAACAAGAAACAAATACAAACGTAAATTCATTGAAAAATTTAGTAGTTAACGGCAAGGAGATTTGCTCTGATAAAGAAAAAGCCGATATTATTGCCGATTAATTTGAGCGAGCTTATTTAACTACCAAAAATTCTCACAGCTCAATGGAAAACAAAGTGGAGAAAGCTTTTGACTTTACCTGGCATAAAGACCTTATAATCAAACTTTACAAAATGAATATTCCAATACCTGGCGAAACTGGTAACAGTTTCCTTAACCTTACATGACATTTCAGTTGGTGTTCTCCAACACTCAGTTTGATCTCCATTGCTTAATTTTCCATTTTCTCTATTTTTTACATTTCCGACTTCAAAATTCCCTAAGGCAATGACGAAGAATCAAAGATCAATGAGGAAAAATCTGAAGTCACTTTATTTCTTTCCAACAACACTCCTGGGAGACTGCTGTCATGAAAGTTTAGGATTCAAGGCAAAGAAATAGAGTTCGAAAAATTCGTGAAATATCTAGGAATTACATTAGACCAAAAATTAAATCTTATAGAATACCTGGAGAGTACATGTTTTAAATCAAACAAAAATCAAAATTAACTTACAAAAACAAACTGCTCTTATTCAAAATATATATAAGGCCCATTCTTAAATATGGCTGCTTAATCAGATACAAGATTCCCCACTACCGAACTGCATTCAAGGGCTAAATCCAATACCATTAAAAATTTAATAACAGATATGACGGTGCCATTTAAAGGAAATGCAGAAGGTCAAACAACGCCCATTTGAGACGTTTATTAGATGTTGTCTTAGCGCTTCTTAATTTCTCTATTGAATTACCCTAATTTTCTTGAACGTGAATTAAGAGTGCTTAGGTATGTTTGGCGACCTTCTTGTTGTCTACTTTGCAGAACTTGCAGAGTGGTTTCTGTCCGAAAACCGCAATCTGGCCCCCATGTTCTCGCTTGTGGCACATTTCCCTGCACTGACAAATTATAAGTCCAAATTGCAAACACCGCAAGCATTTCGTCGGAATATTCCTTCCGCGTGTACTACATACATCTTTATCCTACTGTCCTTCAGGAGGATAGTTGCATCGTTTGCATTAACATTTACTGTGGCCATTTGTGTCTGACCGAGTGCCTTTCTAAGGCCAACTACGTCTGGTTTACCGATATCCCCCAGACGTGGAAGATTCTGCATATCATTATATACATCTAGCTTCTCCGTAATCCCAAACAGGGGTACATTTTCTCAAAAGCTCCTCTAAAGACCTCCGTGTGATCACTGTTCGTGCGGAGCTGATGGGGTTCCAAATTTTGACCATGTTTTCCCTGAATTCTCAAAGCTTAAGATCTGTTTTGACCCCCTTAAGAATATCGGTATATGATGTGTCATCCTTCGCTGCTATCATAATCGAATCAGTCTTATGGGAGTATGGTCTTGATGTATGAATGTTCAGATGATGTCTAAGCGTGATAATTTTATGTAAGCATATTAGTAGTGATGATATATTATTGATGTATGTTTTATAAAATTTATCTTATTTCTCCTATTTGATCCAGAAAATATTAATCTCTCATATAGGTGGCTATCGATTAT
>QOCX01000533.1:38947-49702 GCA_005959815.1 Sarcophaga bullata
TAAAAACAGTAGTGTTCGGCAATTCATTAGTTATAAATTACATAACATACATAATTGGCCATTAAACCTTCCAATCAGATTACGGCCTAGCTTCTCACACCACTTATGTTGTGTGTGTTAATTTTATACATGAGTGGCGAGACCTACAGTTTAAAGTCGACTCCGAACGACAGTTTTGAGAAACTTTTCATGGCAATTTTAGTTACTCTCAGAGTTTTGCCAGAAATCTGCTGAGAGGAAGCCGCCGTTAGTTATAATTTATCGCGTGAAATGTGATATGTTCCTGTTCCTCCTAATTCCAAATATATTTATATCGAGCTATTACTTCGTCTACTATCTGCAACGCAGCTAGCAAACAACTTACAACCGGACATAAGATTTGGCAATAAATAGCTCTTCGCTAAAATAATAGCTCTTCTTCATTTGTATTGGTGGTAAAAACTTGATCAAATTTAGTATCAGTAACGCCATTGATTAATTGGGGTTTATACTTAGCTTGCAAATGTTCATAAATAATTAAATCTTGGTTAAATTTATATTGCTTATATAGATTTATATTTGTTGCATAAACATTTATAAGCATGGTTGGTTAAAATTCAAAATTGTTATTTCGTTTATTAAATTAATAAAATTTATTCTTGATTAAATATTATTATATTGTAATGAAAAAATGTATTTTTGGAATATGTTTCTGAAGTCAAAAATTCTTTACTGCAAAATTACAGAAAAACTACTTTGCTTACATTTGTATTAAACAAGTCTTTTTCTACAACACTCCAAAGCTACTGCACCATCTGTAATTAGGACCGCATGACCAGAATATGATCTTCTGTCGCAAGTTGAAATCTGTAAAACATAAAATATATTCTACTTGTGAATAGTATGCAATTTTACCAACAGAGTGCTTCTTTAGGTATCTCAACACATATTTCGCAGCCTGAGAATGTACTTTGTATGGATGCCTGTTAGATTGAGATAACCTAGTGACAGCACGTATTAAATCAAGTCTCAAATACATTAAAGCTCCAATTAGACTTTATTAATTGTTTGTGTCTAGGTTATTGCAATTTTCTGTGCATTTTTTAATTTGTTTTTCCATTTGTTTTGATGTAGCTGTGGGTTGCAATCGCCACATTTAATTTTTTAACATCTCTTCAGTGTACTTCTTTTGATGGAGAAATATGCTGCCTCGTGGACCATCGCGAATAATTTCCCTCCCACACTAAAATGATACAAGAAGTCGATCAATTACATCTACCGAATTATTTAAACTTGATTTAAAATTTTTCATCTCTAATTCTCTTGAACAACATGTCGGCCACATATAAATTAAATTTTCTTTTTAAAAATATTTCTAATACTTTCTTATTCACGTGTAAACCGTATAGGCTTTATCAATTTATAGACTTTGTTGGGATATTCTCTGTTTACAAATATTTTGGTCTGAGAGATATACATTTGCATGATTGACCAAGAATACGGTGCGACAGTGAAAATACACCCGGATATATAATCTAAGTTGTACGTTTAAATGAGTACTTTTTATATTTCTCGAACCCGCCAAACTTGTTTTATTTGACAAAAACTTTTTTTGAAATTTTTGAGTCGATTTAGAATAATTAATGTGATTTTTAAATTGATATACAGAAAGACTTGACCATTCTTAATTGCAAAATTTAATTAAGAAATATAAAATAAGTGCTGACATTTTATAGTGAACAGATTGACACTTCGCTTGATAAAATCGCACAAAAATTGCCATAATTATTATTTAAAGAGTACTACAATCATGTCTATTTTTCATATAAATTTTTTTTCAAATGAACTTGAGGTAGGTTGGTAGGTAGGTAGAAGTGGCTGTCCCTCGATGGAGTCATGAGCGGACACACTTAGGCCGCACACAGGGCCCATAGTGATACCACAGTTACATATTTTCCCTAGTCTAGGAAGCGGCTCAGACTGCCAATATCCATACATGACAGTTCATCCAGATCTTCCATGTAGTAGGCACCCAGATGCCTCTTTCTTCTGCGACCAAGTGCTGGGCATGTGCACAGTAGATGAAGAACAGTTTCATCCTCCTCCTCATCTCCACCAAGTCTGCAGAAGTCATTAGCAAGGTGTCCAAGACCAATGCGCCTCGCATGTATTCCTATAATACAATGCCCCGTAATAACCCCGATAAGAGTATTGAGCTTACTTCTTTGGAGTTTAAGCAGAGCCGTTCTGCCCGTATCCGAAGCCGCCCACTTACTGTTAACAAGGTCCACGATTGCATTGTCAGTTATAAGGGATCCCCAGTGTTGAGAACTCATCAGAGAGTTCGATGGTCGTGGCCCTCCTGGCCAGTTCATTCGCTCTGCAATTACCAGGAATGTCTCTATGTCCCTGTAGGCATGTGATACAGCCATCGTATCTATTTGCCAACTCGTTAAGACATTTGCAACAGTCGTACACCGTCTTGGAGTTCATTATATTAGAATCCAATGCCCTGATAGCCGCTTGGCTATCGGAAAGTATGGCGATTTTCCGACTATGAACATTCTTATCCCCAATAATAGCCGACACTTCCGCTTGAAAGACGCTGCAGCGATTCGGTAGTCTTATAAACCGGGATATTCCGACAGATTGCGAATAAATTCCACACCCAACTGCTCCCTCAAGTTTGGAGCCATCGGTGTAAATTTGTACGGAGTCTCTTGCGACGTGCGCCGCACCATTCCTCCAGTCATCCCTTTCCGGAATGGATGTCATAAAATTCTTTGAGAAGTCATATCGCGGCGTATCTTCGTATAGCCAATGCCTGTTTCATGCCACTGTCTTAGCCGCCACGCCCTCGCAATAGAGATCAAGTGGTGAAAGGCATAAGATCATCTCCATAGCGAGCGTTGGAGTAGTGCGCAGGGCACTACTAATAATCATGCAAGCAGATCGTTGTAACCTACGTATTAGCTTCAAGTTCGTCTTCTTCCTTAGGGATTCCCACCATACCAGGCACCCGTAGGTCAAGATAAGTCTGACCACCGCTGTGTAGATCCAGTGAGTCAACCTAAGTCTCAGGTCGCATTTTTTCCCCAACACCTTGTTACAGACGTAGAGGGCGATGGAGGCTTTTCTCAGTCTATTAGATTTCCAAGACAATTTCTTATCCAGAATAAGGCCCAAGAAGCGCGATTCCTCATTGAGCTTAAGTTCTGCCCCATATCATCTCAGTGAACGAAAACGTGGAGGCTTATACCTCCTCGTGAAAAGTACGACCTCCGTCTTGCCAGGATTAACACTCAAGCCACGATCAGATGCCCAGAGCAAGTTGCATCATGTCTCTGATAGTGTCCGAATTTCTGTCCGAAATAGTGAGAGCAACATCATCTGCATAGGCAATTGGCCATCTTGGCGCATCTCAATCACCTAGGGACACTTTATAGTGTTCCCAAAGTTCTGCGTTACCAGATTTTCTTGCCACGTTGAACGTCTACGTGACTCTTTTCTGAGCCTGTCCAGAACCCTGTTCCACCAGGGGGGTTTATGTCCTCGCCTGCTGACCCTTTTAGGACACGCTCTCTTAAAAGCGCCTATTATGGCATTCATAAAATTAGCCTCAGTAGCTTCAAGTTACAGCACACTGTCAATTCTACTGTGTGTAAGTGGGCCCATGCCTAGGCCGAGAAGACGATCATAGACATCCCAATTTGTGTTCCTAGCATTCCTAACCGACTTTATACTTTTGGTCTCCCTGTCAAGAGAAAATACAATGTATCTATGGTCAGAGAAGGAATGTTCATCCGAAATCATCCAACCTCTAACATTATCAAAACTGTTTCCAGAGGCAATGGTTATATCTAGAACCTCTTTTCTAGTGAATGTGTTACATACGTTACATATCATTAAATCATTTGACATAATAAAATCAAAGAGTGACTTTTTAAATAAATTTATAAAATTAAATACAACTTAAATTTATTAAGTTGTGAAGCAAAATCTTCATTTAAATTGAATTTATAACGTATCATTTCTTTGAATAAATTTACCTTTCTTGACACTGTGTTCACTTTATAAATTGAATTGAACACGTTACATGTATCCCTTGCCTTCACATAATTTTGTATGTAAATCAACTGATTTGTCATCACATTTAACGTTGTCTGTCTCCATCCATTTTCTGGGATTTTCTAAAGAACAAGCCTCAAGAATAGTGCTCCACCAATATAAAGGAATAAAAACATAATTTTTGACATAATTTTTCTCCATGTAATTTACAGCAGACGACATATCCCTTGTTTTTATCTCCGAACAAAACAGTGGCTGATAATTGATTTTTAATTGATGATTTAATTAGTACTTCGCTTTACAAGCCGTCTGGAACCATATTCTATGTTGAATTATCCTCTTTATGCGTTAAAGCTATACAGTGAAACAATGTTGGTTAAAATTCAAACTTAAAATTTTTGTTTGAATGCAAGTTTATATACTATATTTTTGAAAAACGATGTTTAAGTCAAAACCTTTCCCTTCATAAAAATTTCAAAAAAACTGCATTATTTAAATTTGGATTGTACAAGTGCTTTTTCTAAAATTTATTGACATTTATATTTAGTTAAAGCATCCTGAGCCGATATTCAAAAGAAAAGAAAACACTAGTTCTGCGACACCAACTGCGCCGATAATGAAACTAGATTGCCCATTATTAGTTATATTGTTTTATTTATTGATTTTACAAATAATTAGAAGATTTGAAAGGATAAATTAATTTCAGAAAAATAATTTATGGAATAATTATTAACTTTACAAATGCAATTACTGGAATATACAAAAATATGATTGGACCGAAAGTTGGAACGTTAAACCCAGACTGCTTGTTTCTTGTCTGGTCAATCAACTCTTTGTTGCATCTTTACGCGTTTGTACGTAGACGCTGATCAAAGCAAATAATTTCTCACCAATAATTTGTAACCGGACCAGACGTTCGATCACAATTAAAAACCAACAAAAAGCTTACTCCGCAGAAATGATTCTCTTGGTGGTGTTGATACTGTTGTTAACTCCTCATATGTCTTCGTTCCCGTGGTTGGAGCGATTTCGTGGAATTTATATTGCTGGCAAGTTGATTTATCTTCTTATTTTATATCACAACCTCCCAAAAGTTTCTTCGTCTAGCATAAATGTTTCATTACAGAGTTGTGTCAAGTAAAAACTGACGATAACTGACTTAGAGAGGATGGCCGACATATCATTATGTTGTTAAAATACAGACAGGTACACTTTACTCCAAATGTTTCATTTTGATTGATTAGGATTTAATTAAATGGTATTTTAACCTGCCTTGATAGTTGACCTGACTATAAGCCAATGGCAAAAGTCTTTTTCAATTTTGGAATAAATACGTTATAGAGTTATAAAGTTTCATTTGTGTAAACTGAAGATTTTACACATTCCACTGTCTCGACTGCGTTGGAGTAATCATTTTTTCCATTTCGGTTCGATACAACAGTTTCGTATTGACAATTCTAATTTCAGCCATCTGGCATGCTCTTATTACTTTGTCTACAGCCCTGTCCAATTCGCTTGGTCTTTTTCCCGCTGCTTATTTTATTCATACTGGAGACCCGTTAATCTCCTGGACAACCTCGTTTGTTGCGTTGAACAACCGTGATATGATTTTAAACAACTCGTTTTCGTTTGTGATGATTGCGTTTTAGGTTTTTTAAACATTGCTTCAGTCTTTGGCATTTCGGTTTTCAGCTATCCACATCTACCTCTTGTACTTTTCCGCTCTGTTAGTCGTGTAAGATAGTACTTAATATCATCTCTGTTCTGACTAAGCGGTGATGTTTTTGAACCTGCGGTATTACATTTTTGGTAATCATCGTATAGTCTTTATTATGTACACCAATTTTTGATTCCCACCCATTTTCGGGCCATATTGTTACATAGGATTGTCATAACGAAAAATTATATTTAACGATCAGTATTTTGAAAAATTCTAAACTTTTCATATAATATATACATAATTTTTTCTTTTATAATTATTATTATTTAAAAATTCCCTAAAATTCTTCACATTTCTCTTAATAATAAATAGATAATTTCAAATATTATTTTAATATTTTTCTATTTATTTTTATTTTTTATATTCATTATTTATTTTTTTTTTTATATTTATTATTTTATTTATTAATTATTTTTTATTCCCCTAGTCTCAAGTGACCCGTGAGGACTTAAAGCTCTACATAAATATATGTAGAATTTCCTCTAAAATTCTGAGCTAATTTTTTTTTTCTCATCTACCTAAGAATTAATTTATAATCCTAAGTCCATTATTTAATTATTTTTTTTTTTTGTTAAGAAATATTTACGAACAATTGAAGTGAATTATGTTTTAAACAATTTTTGTGGACTTGGTCCTTTTAAATTCTTAATATGCATCCTGTGAATTTTTCTTCTACTGCTTGTCAACAGTGTTGCTCTTAATAGTTTTAATGGCAACAAAGATTCTGTCACCCATACTATAATTCTTCATATTGTCTGTTTTTATTCATTTTTGTATTTCGAATTATCTTGCTCCGTCGGAGATCTCTATTTACCTTCTTCTGTGTGTATAATAACTTTTCATAACTTCTCCCACCAAATCTATTAAAAAATAGATTTCGGGGTATTATTGCACCTATCGACACATATCTCAATTAGTACTTTTACATATAAGTCCGGATATTCTACCCTTAGATTTTTATAGACTTCAACTGTAAGTGTGTAATGTCTTAACCTGTCCATATATTCCCCAATGGTTAAATGAAAGCATCTAGTATAGGACTTAAAAAATTACATTCCTTATCAGTGTCAAGAACTTTTAGAACTGTAAAATACTGTAAAGCCTTAATCTATATCTTTCTTACTTGAACTAATGATTTATCCTTAATACTAAAAATGTTGCAAAATTTTAAGTGGGAGCCCAAGTAGTTTTTCCTTCAATACCGAAGTAAGCCCATCCTCAGTCCATTCTCTCGAAGATATAAAATATCTAGTATATACGCGGTGTGGTTCTTCAATCGCCACCATATCCATTCCTGTTATTACCTGGTTCCTAAAGACATTGATAGGAACATGTAAAGTCAGACAAATCTTGTTTGACACTATGAACTGTTACTACTGACAAAAGTTCGCCATCACCTCGGTCTTCCGAAGCGGTTAAAGTGTCGTCCATATCACACCCATTGCCTTCCAAGGCATTTACAGTATTTTTTATGTCTACAGCCATTCCTTCACTGACTTTTTCAGTAAAGGAGTAACCAGACTTGTAGATAAACTTGCGATTGTACTCCCTAATGCGTGCCTTCCATCTCTGTAACTAGCCGTTAAAATTTCAGTCATCAATACATTAGTCAGGGGTTAGCGATCCTTAGAGCGACGCTCCCCCTTGATTAAGTTTGTAAGTAGTAAAGCAACTTTTCCATAATCGTGGGGGCATACCAAAGAAGCTTTTCAACTCCTTCAAGTTTGTACATAGAAACAAGTTCTCAATAGATTTGACCGTGTCAGTCGTGTTCCCCTCAGCCCCCGACGATGTATCCGAGGAACTCTACCTCCGTTTTCATGAAATGTTAGTAGTAGTAGTGTAGTGTGGTACACTATTGGTATGAGATTTGTTCGATTCCCACCAAAGGATCTGCTACACTACACCGAGTACAAGGCCGAAGTTACTCAGCTCTTAAATAATTAAATGTAATTTGTAATTATGTTGTAATTAAAAAATAAATAAAAAAATAAACTCTTGGTATTCCCTTCGACTCCCCCTAATAAAATATTTCCTCCTTAATAACCATATCGCTAAAATATTTAAGAAATTGTTGCCAACAATAAAAATAAAATCGACAAACCATGTTGTTCCCAAAAATGTTCAATTATCAAAAGTCTTGCTGTCCTAAATACTAAATAATACCCAGACTAAAATAGAAAAACAACAGAAATATTGGCAAACTTAGGGCAAGCAACAAACTGTTAATCCAAAAAACCCTCAACACACTTGCAAGAGCAACAACCAACCACTCAACAAACGCAACAAAACAAACTTCCTGTATGACGAGACACACACACACAACTAGTTCATTCAGAATGACATGGGGCTGTGCTTCAGGCTACATGGGGGTCAGTAAGTGGCGGATAACTGGACGGCCTACTATGTAGGCTAGCTGCGAATAACCAATAAGCAGTCCCCGATCAAGAGCGGTAGATACGGAGGTGTACTACAAAGAGGTACAAATGACCGAAAACGTTATCTGCGACATGGCGAATTGATGCCGCCATTAATTAGGCATCATCCGACAAAGGGTTCCCTCAAGAGATGGGAAAATGGGGCATTAGAACCGAGCCCGGTAAGGTTCTAATAATAGTATACCGGAAAATGAATTTGAATTGGTGAGACAGGCTGACGATGACAGTATTCCGGCACTTTAGTAGGCGGTGTGAAAGCTGGCTGAAATGGCTGTCGGGCTAATGCTGTCATTGCCCCGCCCCATTAAAATTATGGCAAGTCTATCGGTACGTTCCTGATTTATTTATTTATTGGTGTAGTAGGACCAGATGTGAATCCCTGGTTTACGGCGACCTGGCTCTGAACACGTATTCCCATGAGGTTATGTGTCTACCCTTGAGTGGCCTCCCTGCTTATGCATAGATAACCACGGGGTCTTTTGTGGCGACTACAACGATGGATTAGGATAGCGACCGGTAGTTGGGGCCCACATGAAATGATTAGCAATAAAAATAAACTTATAAATAGAGCGACAAATTCGACAGAGATGAATACTTTGGAGCTGAACGCCTTCGGGCAAAGCTCGAGGATTCTAAGATCTCCAGTGAGGAATAGGGAGATGAACCCATTCGGTCATAGTACTAGGACTCCGAGATCACCGGTGAATGGAGAATCTTCAGCATTGGTGGCATCGGGGTCGGAGCAAGCTCGAAGCGACCCGACTACATTTAGGATCTTAATTGATATGCTGGAGGATGGAAAACGAAGATCAATCCTCCAACCGATGAGGGATGCGATTGATTCCATTAAGACCCTTTACGACCTGTACGCAGGTGAGTTGAAGGGGCAGACAACGAAGGGGAAGAGTTGCAGCAATTCTGCCTTGGATGAAAAACCAGGAGGGGAAGAGGACACAGGAGGAGACTGTTGAGATTCCCGCGGCTAAGAGGAGAACTCCAAATCTTGCACCAAAAGTTTTGGCGAGGAGTGATACCGAGACAACTTTGAGTCGACAGGTAAATGTTGATGAGTCAGCTGTAGAAGAAGGATGGCAAAAAGTCACTAAAAGGAAAAGGAAGAACAAGAAACCGCAGGAGAAGAGACCGAAGCTTGATGCAATAATGATAGCAACGAAGGATAACACATCGTATGTTGACATATTGAGGAGGGTTGAAACGGACCCTAAGCTTTGCGAATTAGGGGAAAGCGTTACAAAGATTCGAAGAACCTTTAGAGGGCCATTGGAGAGCTTCTAGGGGAATGCATGCCGCTCTGTTCCACTCCTGAAGGAGGCGGAGACAATTGAAGAAGGATATTGATGAGAACACGGAGAGGTGCTTCCGATGCTTACAATTTGGAAATTTAGCCCGTCAGTGTAGGAGTGAAATTGACCGCTCGGGTACATGTCGCAGGTGTGGACAGGAGGGTCACATTGCTCGGAATTGCGAACGGGAACCGCTCTGTATGCTCTGTAAAGTGGACAACCCAAGGTTCGCCAACCATATCGCGGGGAGCAGGAAGTGTCCGCAGTTCCAAAGCGCTCTTAAATCGCGTTCGAGGAGATGAGGATAATTTAAATTAATTTGAATCACTGTGAGACAGCCCAGGATCTATTGACCTAGAGGGTGGTGGAGGAGAAAATTGACGGCGCAATCATAAGCGAACCGTTTAGGGTACCGAGGAACAATACCTGGATCAGCGACTAGAATAGAAGGCGAAAGATGGAGATTTGGCTCCAAGGAATACTGCGCGGTTTAACTCGGCGAATTGGGGGCGGATTATGAGAGCCCTTTTCAATATGGATACGCCGCCATGCTTAATGGATATTCTGAATGATTACTTTCAGGACAGGAAGGTAATATACCTAACGGATGATGGATAAAATGATTACGTAGTGACGGCGGGTGCTCCGCAGGGCTCTGTACTAGGGCCACTACGGTGGAAGATCATGTACGACGGTGTACTTCGACTGCAATTGCCAAACGGAACTACGATTGTGGGCTTTGCAGATGATATTGCCATAGTCTCGGTCGCTAAGACGGTAAAGGAAATAGAGGAGAAGACAAACATAGCGATTCGAAAAGTCGGAGCATGGATTGATGAGGCAGGTTTAACACTTACTGCACATAAAACGGAGGCCGTCCTGATAAGTGGCCGAAAGATAGTGGAAAAGATGGAAGTGATCGTTGGAGGCACTAAGATCGAATCGAAGAGGGCCATAAAATACTTAGGAGCGATCATCGACGATAGGTTAAACTTTAAGGAGCACGTGAAATACATAGGCGAAAAGTCATCTGTAACCCAGGGAGCACTGATGAGGCTGATGCCAAATATTGGAGGACCAAATCCATTTAAGAGGAAAATAATATCGAGGGTTATAACCTCGTTAATGTTACATGCTTGCCCAATATGGTCGGAGGCACTCTCCGTGGGGACGACAAGGAAGAAACTGGCCTCGGTGTATCGTCTAAGCGCGATTAGACAGATAAGTGGCTTCAGGACAGTGTCTG
>QOCX01000533.1:56840-133387 GCA_005959815.1 Sarcophaga bullata
TTTCGTTATATACATATTACTCACTTCGTAATATTTATAATATAATTTGTAATTGTATTCTAATTAATATAAATAAATAAGTAATAATTATTACAACTTTAATATTTTACACAACTTAATTATTTAAAAATGTAAAAACAAGTAGGAGCGATTGCCTCACGAAAACATCAAATTATTCTTAAGACGATCTGAATGTTTCTTTTGTGAGTACGAATTAAAAAATTGAGTACTAAAAAATTAAACGGAGTAGCAGGATATACTGCTTATTTCTGGAAATTATGTTTAATCTGACGTATGCCGGCTCTCGCGTAGTACTGCAACCAAGAAATTGTGCTCCAAAAAAGGGACAAAAATCAAAAAAAAACTTTTGTGTTAATTTGCGTCATTCCGACGAACAAGGTCTTCCACTCTTACGACTATGGGACGAACTAGGTCCGCTGGTGGAGTGTTCGGCCGAGCGCGGTTGTGTTATTTTTCCGGACTAAAGGACGACTTACGCCCCCTTCAATGCTTCAGTTACCTAGGGACAGACGGGCTTGGTCTATGGCCCAAGCAACCTTGAAAAAAAATCCATCGGTTTCGGTATTATCTTTTCTATCTGATTCGCTTGGTGTGCCACAATATGAAGTTAAAGTTTACCAAAAAAAAAATAGCACTTCGGTACAATTACAATCTTCCCGATCGACATTGTGCACCTTACACATTGATTCCATTCTCAATGAATCAAATAACACTAACCAATAATAACACTAACCAATAGTAACACTAATACCAATCGAAATATGTTTGATTCATAAGCCTACTCATTTAGATTTATAATTTCAGAAAAATACTTATAATACTTATAAATCTGTCGAGTGACCCGAATCATTCATCAAATTTTACAGTCTTATGGGGTGTTTCTGTAAGACGAACAATTTCCATTGCTTGTCTTTTTGCATGGAAAACATAAACAAAAACACTCAATTTTGTGTTTCCCATGTAAATAGACATGCAAGCGCTTGTCTTATAGAAACACCACATTATTTATTATTGCATTTGCAAAAAAAAAAGACACATAAGCAAAAAAGACAGCAGCAAGCAGAGCAAACACACAACCTTCTAGTGCGCTTTTTAGTGTTCATACGCGATTCGGACTTATTTTGTGACTCTTGTTTATGTTGAGTTATGGAGAGAAGAAATCAACAACATCATACTTGTTAAGTATGAATATGATGATTACTTCAAACTTTGAATATGAGTGGAGGTTGCATGATATTCAAATAAGTATGAATACGTATAACCAGATGTCGGCACAAAGAGAACACAATAAAAATGTGAGTGTATTTGTAAGAGTTATTTGTTAACCCAGAGGAAAATTGTTAGTAATATCTTCAAGTATAACCTAATAATACGTATATGTAATGAAAAATATAGAAAATATGTATAGCGCTAAATTCCTAAAGACAGCGAAATTATTTGTCATTGTCATTAGTGGATCTCATTGGAAAATAGTAAATTCTATTGTAATATCTTTTTGGGTGTATCAATGAAACCTGAAAAAGCGACATACACCTTCTTTTTCAGAAGCTAAAAGGCAACTCAATGTAATTTTACGCTATTTTTAACAAACATTGTTGATGTTCGTGTCCTATGTGTGTAAAAAACCGAAATGTTCAATCCCCAGGGACTATCGGTGCCGACGTCTGCAAATAACTATCAAAAATTATGCGTATGCTTCGATTCTACTCATCTCTTTGAATACTCATTGCTGATCTCTGGTTTGGACTACATCCAATTCCAGTTTTAAAACCTAATGGTAGTTTGAGAATCTGTGGTGATAATAAAGTCGCTTTTAGCAAATGTTTAAAAAACTATGGATTTTAATAATTGTGGCGGTTCATACATCTCTAAGATGCAGAGAAGTGGAATTTTGTAATGAATTTGATGAAATCACGGAAAATATTTGTGAAACATATCTTGAAATTGTTACAGCAGGTGACAATATAGACTGGAGCAAAAACGATACATATAAAAATAGAATACAAGCGACTTTAAACAGAAAATACAAGAACTTTAATAGATTTTATCACAAACAATATTAATGTTTCGATCACGAAGCTGTAGATATAAACATAAAAATTTTAGTAAATCAACAAAAAGAGATACAAATATTTAAATACAATAAAAATTTGTTTAGAAGAGAAATTAGAAATAACATTAGCAACAATGAAAATAAAAGTCTTAGCGAATTGACATATAATATCGACAATTGCTTTGAAAATGCAATAAAAAATTTACAATAAAGAAAACTATAAATGAACAGTATAACACAAATAATTGGTTCAGTAGAGAAATAAAACAACTTAAAAAAGATAAAATTATTATATATTATATTTCAAAAACAGTAAACACAAGTGGAGCCTGGAACAACTACAAAATAATAAGAAATGGATATGAAACAAAAATCAAACTTGAGAAAAATCAATCTATAAGTAAAGCCAAAGACTAAAAACAAACGCGAAAAAAATAAAAGAATTAGTACTTCAGAAAAAACAAAATGTGATACAATCTGTAATATTTAATCAATTAGAGTTTAATTAATCAAATAAAGTTTAAGTTTTTGTTGATAGCATAAAATCAATTAGAAATTCGATAGAACACGTGCGCTATATAAGCCAAACAGTTGTGACAAATACTAGATTTAAGTTTTGTGCAATAAATCTTATAGAACTTAAAAATATATGCAAAAACATCAAAAATATTGAAATAACTTGTGTCATTCTTAAAACAAATGCTCTTTCCGAAGATTGGAATATAGTGACAAATTGGGCCAATCTTCTGAGGAAATTTTTTTATTATAATTACTCAAACGTAATCGCCGTAGTCTAGTAGGTAGTGTGTTGGCTTATTTAACGAAAGGCCAGGATTCGGTCAGACATCAAAAACGAAATATGATGATTTATGAGAATAAATAAAATTGCCATGAAAAGTTTCTGAAAAATCTGTAGGTCCCGCCACTCATGTATAAAATTAACACACACAACATAAGTGGTGTAAGAAGCTAGGCCGTAATCCTGACTGAAGGGTTGTAATGGACAATTATGTTATGTAATTATAATTGGGATTTAAGAAAGAGAAAGAAAGAAAGAAATATTAGAGTTTATTTCTTAATTCTTTTAAGGTTGTTAAGAGAAGTTACCTTAGAGTCTTGAGTGCCCAAAAGAGAAATCTTTTTAATTTCAATAATGAATTGCGAATACAAGTTTATTTATAATTCAGTATAATCAGTTTAGAGATGTGAAAGCAAGTGAAGTTATGGTTACAATTTTGATTTGAAGAAACATCTGAATTTCTCGGAAGGATAAATTTGAATATTGGCGCAGAGTACAACTTTATCTTTTGCTTGAATTGGAATGTTTCAGGGTTGGGTAATAATAAAAAATACATTCCAATAACTCTTTAATTTTTGAATGTAATAAAATAATAGGATTCAAGTAATTAATTCAGAAAGGAAATATTAAATAAACAAATTCAGTTTAAAATTTCAATTATAAAAAGAGATGAAAAGTTATGTACAAATTTTTATTTGTACATGGTGCCGGCCTTGACTTTAGTCAACAGAGTTGTCGGTGTTGACACAAAGCACATGAGCTAGCGAACGTATAGCCTCTACGAGTATTCTCGCATCGGGAGTTGCTGACAAGTTGGACGTTGTTGATTTTGGTTCTTTAGACTTATTCTTCTGTTGGTTTCTGTTGGCGTAAAGTTTTGATCTTCATACTTCTAAGTTTCCAGGGCTGATTGAGTTTTGGATGTAGAAACATATGATGGAATCTATCGCACTTCTTGCATGCATCCAATAATGTGCACCCTCTTAAGTCGTGGCTTTTGGCAAGGAAATTTATGCAATAACGATGCCTCTCGACTATGTCTTCCTTCTCCTTAAACGTTATTCTGAGGAATTTCTTACAAAAACGCAGAGAGTGAAAGTTTTCGCAAAGGACACATCGATACAGAGAGTCATCTAAACGATATCTGCGTTGACCTAATCTTAAGTGGATCGGCTTCGGCTATAACTAATGTTGGTAAAAATTAGTTATTAGAATAGTTGTAGAGGAATGCAATGTTTTGGAATAATTTTAGCTGTGGAATGGGAAAGAGCAAAGTTTTATTAGTTAATATAATTTAGAGAATAGGAGAAGGTATAAGAAATTTTCTCAATTCTTCCTAATCGCCATTCACAAGGTGGTTGTAAATCGTCTATCACTGCAACGAGATCTCCGTCTTTAACATTGGGGACTGTACTTTTCCACTTCTGATAAAGCAGAGATTGGATGAGAGTTGAGAATTCCCTCAATTCGGGCTAAAATTGTAGAAAACTCCTCAAAGGTTAGTCTTACCTGACATCGAATATATACAGTAGCACAGTACACTGATTTGGAAACGTCGCAAAATCCGTGAATTTGAATTGAGTCGGACGGAGTGGAAGCCTTGGGATTGCTATTGTTTCGGTTTTCGAGAAATCCGAAACTAAATCATTCCACATTTTAAGTGATTCTGGTATCTTCATCCCATTCTAACCCTTCTAACCAAAGCCGTTGTATAAGGATTTTAGCTCAAATAATAATAGGTGCTAGCCATCCAGCAGGATCGAGCTTTGCAACTGATCAGAGAATTTGACGTTTAATTATTCTTTCATATTCCAACTGTTTCGGTGGTACTTAACTCTTGGAATTGTAAAAATGCGGATTCATATAAATCCTCCTTAGTTAAATGATATGGTAATTTTGGATTATTAGCCGTAATCTTTTTCAGAGGAAGACCAGCTGACGTCAGCACATTAATGAGCTGAGTCTGAGCAGGTAATGTATCTTCTAGAGAATATCCACTAAATAAAATGTCATCAACACAAGTTTTCGAGCGGAGTATTGAATATACTTTGGGATATTGGGATTCAGAGTCTGATGCGAGTTGATATAGTGTACGAATTGCGAGATAAGGAGCGCAATTAAGACCGAAAGTGACAGTTTTCAGCGCGTAGTCCCTAACTGGTTTTGAACAAAGTTCTCTGAAACTGCCTGTAATCCATTTGCACTAGGATTTGGCGATACATTTTTTGTATATCGCCTCTGAAAATACATTAATACTTTCTCCAATTAAGGATAATGGCAATCAAATCATTTTGTAGAGTAGGGCCTGTGTAAAGGATATCGTTTAGGGAGAAGTGGGATTTAGTTTTCCTCGCGTTGAACACAACTCTCACCTTGGTCGTTTTGTGTTCGGGTCGAACTACATCATAGTGGGGTAAGTAAAAGGAATAGTATCTAGATTCAAATATCCCCGTAGAATCAGACGGTAGCTCAGGATCCTTGGCCAAAGTTTTCTCCATTCGAGCGAGTATTGGAGCCATGGGTATTTCCTCATCTTTCCCAAACTTTTTAATGAGAGGCGTTGAGTTCAGAAATTTCGGATGCTGTAATTGATGGTGCTGTGAGTTTTCGTGCGACCACATAACACCCATCCGAAAATTGTATTGTATGCCGATGTGTGGCTACAAATGTTTTTTTTATGCCATCAATATTGATAGATTATTCACAATATTTGCCGCGAATGAGATCAATCTGTGAGGCCTTGTTGAACGTTAGATCAGCTAGATCCAGTTCCATGAGCTGCTTTGAGTAAGGTACTTCAAAACTTCAAGGAGATAAATATTTTGTAACCTTTGGCAAGACAATGGCTTTAATTGGAATTCACGTATTCGTTCCCCGAGCGCACTGTGTAAATTTACACTCTTTTTTCGCCGAATGTCTCTGACTACCAATGCCTACTATCTCAAAATGAGATAAGAAAATTGAAGGCGGTTTCTAATCTTTTTCGACAAAAATGTCCTTTGAGGAGGGTCGATTAGTGCTCTTACTCTAAAGCGCACCAGTGCAATTGCTACTCGAAGAGCAATTGCGCGTATGTGATTAGATGTAGATGGCAGTTCAACATTAGAGTTATGAGAGTCATTTCGAGATAATACTGGAAAATCTTCAGAACTCGTGCCTTTATCTGAGTTCTTGGTAAAAGTGTTTTCGGTACTCTGTGCTGTACCTCGAGCTGCTTTTGCCATATGCAATAAAGTGTGGTGTGTTTTCTTGCAATAAAGGCAAATGTGTTTACTTGTGCAATTTGCCTTGATGTGAGATGATCCTAAACAATTATTGCAAAATTTATTTTTAAACACATGTTCTGAGAGAATGATCCTCATTGCACAATTTGCATATAGGATTGTCCTGTGACATATACATATGTACATTGGGAAGAGCTGTCTTCGTGGGACAAAGTTCACCTCTTGAGTTTCTTATACTTGTTAGACGTTCTACAGCCTCATACCTATCCACAAGAAATTGGGACATATGTGACCATTTAGGAGGCTCACAAGGAGATGTGAGTGATTGTTTCCAAAGCGCTAGGGTTAAATTGGGATATCATATACCTACCGATATCAATCGGATAAGTATTGGATCCCAACTTTCGACTTGGACACCTAGAGTTCTAAGAGTAAAAAGAGAGTCATTGACAGAAGACTGTATTCTTCTAATCGACTCGCTATCTTCAGATTCAGCTGCCGGAATGTCAAACAGAATTTGTAATTGATTATTTATGAGAACACGTTTGTTTTCGAATCGAGTTTGAAGCGCGTTCCATTCTAGTTGCAAATTGTCGTGTGAAAGGGGATACCTCTTGACAATAGCTCCAGCTTCACCTCTCGTCTTGTTTTGGAGATGATATAGTTTTGTAACCGAAGAGAGTTTACTGTAGTTTATGTTCACATACATAACATACATAATTGGCCATTACAACCCTTCAGTCAGGATTACGGCCTAGCTTCTCACACCACTTATGTTGTGTGTGTTAATTTTATACATGAGTGGCGGGACCTACAGTTTAAAGTCGACTCCGAACGACAGATTTTTGAGAAACTTTTCATGGCAATTTTATTTACTCTCAGCGTTTTTGCCAGAAATCTGCTGAGAGGAAGCCGCCGAAGAAATATTTTTTTCATATTTCGTTTTTTTGATGTCTGACCGGGGATTCGAACCCTGGCCTTTCGTCTAATAAGCCAACACACTACCTACTAGACTACGGCGACTTCAAGTTTATGTTCACAGCTGTGAACATATCTCTGAAAGAGGACCACTGTTCGTAACTCCCTTCAAATACTTCAGGATCGCAGGGTGGCAGTTTAATACAATTTTATTATATTTTACATTATATATAACAGTTGTACAAATACATTAACAATTTATTAATAAATATAGTACTAGATAATTGGAACATCATAGGAAATACTGTGCTTAATATTATAAATAAATCTTTTCATACAGGAGAAGTTCCTGAAAGTTGGAAAATTCCGGTAATAACTAGGGATGCAACATCGTTCATAAAAACATCGATGTTAATAAACATCGAAGATTTCAAAAACAAACATCGATGTTAAAAAACATCGATGATAACACCGATACATCGATATTTTTTCGATGTTTAATTTTCCTACCGTTAAGTAGCTAAATATACAACCTAAAGCATTTTAACACATCTAAAAACCTGAAAACAACATTTTATTGCAACGGAACCTACATATCGCCATATGATTTCAAAAAGGTCATAACAAAAAATTTATAATCTACCTCTTGATGATGATTACATTCATGTGATCAAAAAAGACGACATTATGATCAAAATATGGATTGATTTTTTATTTGAAAACATTGCTCTCCTATAACATATTTTTTAGTGTAACTAAGCTTTTATGAATTCATACGACAATACAAAAATATTCAACATAAAAACTAAGTTTCTTACCAAAATTATTATATTATGTGTTTCTGTATACAGAAAATCCTTCATTTAAACAGTGTCTATGGTTTATTTGCATGTAACACCGTCAATAATGACTAATGAAACGCAAACAACTCAGATAAACACAATCCCTAAAACACATAAACATGAGTTTTATGATGAACCATTTAAAAGTTTCTTAACCCCTATGTATCAATCACCTATGTATCATGTATCGAAAGCCAATGCATTGCCGATATATCGTCTAATAAAGCATCAATGTTAACATCAAAAGCTTATGAGTAAAACACCAAAGAAAAGTAGCAAAAACAAAAAATGTGAGGAATTTAGACCAATAAATACATTAAAAACGTGTGAAAAAATTATTGAAAAAGTCGTTAAAATAAAACTAGAATATTAACTTTGAGAAAAACAATATATTTTCAAAATACCAATCGGGATTTAGAAAAAAATTTTAATGTGAAACTGCTTTAATTTTTGTAATAAATGGATGGAAATATATAACAAAAAAAAAAAAAAAGACATAACAAATAATAAAAAAATACTGGCTAGTTTCCTAGATTTTAAAAGAGCTTTCGAGACAATTGATCGGAATATTCTGTTACAAAAACTTTATAATTACGGCATACAAGAAAATTAACTAAAATGGTTGAAATCATACCTAACCGATAGGAAGCAAATGGTAAAAGTGAACGACATAAAATCGGAATATATAGATAATGACTATGGTGTACCCTAAAAATTGGTATTAGGTGCATTGTTATTTATTACATATACAGTGAAGAGTAAAAGTCTTACGGCAATATAGTATTTTAGCAATTTCATGAATTTTAGCCAAAAGTTTGTATAAAAATTTATAGTTTTTATATTTATTTCATTAATTTATTTCTGTTCTATTATAAAACAAACAAATTTTTTGTTTCTCAGAGTGTTTACCTATTACGCTAACTATCGTTGCTAGCAATAATACATAATTTAAGGAAACTTGAAAGTAATCGGTTTTGTTTCATGTACAAAACCAATTACAGTACTTTAGAAAAAGAAAGCTTAACATTAATCTTTAGCGTTACGGACTTAAAGTAAAACCTCTTAGATAACCGATTTCTTCTGTGTATGCATAAAAGATGAGCATGAGAGTTACCTATCGTGCCTCCTTTATTGAAATGGACTTTATAAGCTGGGCTTAAACAGGGCCCAGGGTGTAAAACCAGGACAAGAAAGCATATACGAAAGGGTGGAAAGATAAGGCCATGGATGAACAAATATTTAAGATAATGCTGGCCGAAAATGAAACTAAATAATTCAAATGGAGCGGGTAAGGCTATTAGCGGAACATATTAGTAGGGTATGATGCACTGCTATGATGAGAAAAAGGATCATATATCACTGAAAGTCAGTGCGTTAGTGGAACAGAGATATTACCGAGACGCGATTATCAAAGTCCGAGATGACGTTTCCGAAGAAGTAGGACAGCAATTGACAATAACAGATCAAGAGAACGTAGATAACTCAAAATGGCAATTAAGAAAAGAAAATCGGTTTGCTTAAAGGGCTCTGGCGAGAAACCATGGTCAGTAGCGTATAAGGTGGTTAAGTCCAAAATTAAGAGATGTACAATATCCACTACTTTTGAGAAAGGTGGTTAAAACCCTTTTCCCAAAGCCGAGCATTGAAACAGATAATGGAGTATTGAACGTAAATGTGTTTTTTATATGGACACAGATCCAGTTACAGGAATTAATGTTAGAGTCGGAAGCCAGAAGCTTCGAGAAGGAAATTCGCCGAAAAAAATAATATTTTATAAAAATAATACTATGCGATGATGATATGATTTTTTTATCTTTTCATACAAAATTATTAATTACCCAAATATGTTTCAAAGAATTAACAGCATTTTTTAAAAGGTTAAGATAAAGGAGCTCTTTTAAAAAAAATGGATAAATCAAAAATTTTTAATATTTGTTTACATAATTCAATGCAAAATATCAAACAATTTTCAATAAATTAATTGTTTTTATTTGCATTGCGTTTTAAGAGAGAAGTGTAATACTTATTGTAGTACGACGCAACTAATAGCGCTGCAATCTGTCAAAAGCGAAAAAAGTTCGAATTTCTGTAATTTAGAGGGTTTACATGATTTTCAATATATATACAAACATAACCCTTCAGTCAGTATTACGGAAGAGCTTCTCACAGCACTTATGTTGTGTGTGTTAAATTTATACATAAGTTTAATATTAAAATACAGTCGTGCTAAAAAATCCAATCTCAAGCAGGCCACGTACACGTTCTTGAATACATCTAATTTCAAAGGACCCGGAAAAAGTATTAAAAATTATTAAAATGTACAATCCACAGTTGCCGATGCGCAATTGGAAAATTGCCAAACTAAACGAACGCCACGGATCTCGATGTGCGACAATTATTCTCAATCAGGAATAACTGCAACGACTGGCGAATTCCAAAGGTGTGATGGCCTTTTGATTTTAGCACATCATAATAAAAGTCTATAAAAAGTCACGCCTCCCGGAGAAACCATCACTGGACGAAGACATGGGTGACATGGATGAGGATGCAAGGGGTGAAGATGACCTTCTAGCAACCTCGACACGCTGCTATACCTGATCCAGAGTGTTTTCCCTATTTTCTACTGCATGGGTTAGGGTTTCTGTTGGGATACTGGGATGCTGTTAAGGGTGTCGGAATTCCAAGATGAGTCGGATCAGGAGGATGATGGCCTAGACGAAATTATGGTAGAGATGAAAGTGGATGAAACGAATAATCCAGATAAACCTCCACCATTCTAAGGCAGCATCGCTTGCATTACTTCTCCGGTTGACAAACAGGGGAAAATCCAAGAACCATGTCCTATAGGTTTCTTAATTAGGGCGCAAAACGTACATGTTGGTTCATGCCCAGATCTTGAATGACGCTAGTGAGCTTGCGCATCGCTAGAAGGATAGGAAGAGAACTCCACAGGATGAGGTGCTGTCCCACCTCCTAGGAAGTCTCGTGATGAACGAACCGCTAGTGATTTTAGAGCATGTTGGTTGTGAAGCTACTGCCTATGCAAATGACGTGGTTTTTACAATATTGGGTAGATTTGCGGATACCGTCAGAGATAGTATACAACTGGCTCTGAAGAGGGTTAGTGAGTGAGCATCTGTTAGTTGCTTGGGAGTCAATCCCGGGAAAACTGAAGTGGTACTCTTCACTAGGAAGGATAGGCCACCGCCGTTTCGTCTACTGAGAATGTAAAGGACGGAGCTAGAACTCAAAGATTAGGCGAATTTTCTAGGCCTCGAACATTAGTAATAATAGGAAACATTAGTAACATTAGGCCTCGAACATTAGTAATAGACTGAAAAAGACCTCCATTGCTCTCTACACTTGCAATAAGGTGGTGGGGAAAAGTCGGCCTTGGTGTCTAGGATGATTCACTGAATCCATACAGCAGGGGTCAAATCTGTCTTGGCCTATGGATGCCTCATATGGTGGGAATGCCTTGATAGGACGACTAACTTGAATCTGGTAGGGCGACTGCAAAGATACTTGAGCACTACTCCTACTGTGGTACTGACGATAATTTTTTCCCAACGGCGACTGTGATTGGCAGGCGTTTCTGGGAGAACTGGACGATGGCGTGTATTGGATACTGGTCACTCGAGTATCCTGGGGAAATTTAATACTATCGGTTACATAGTCATACCGCGATATGAAATTCAGGACGATAAATAGATCCGAGGAGATGGTAGTGTGCACCACCTAAAGGACTCCGTAAAAATCTTCTCTAATGAATCCAAACTGAAAAAAGCCTTTGGTAGCAGAATTTACTCGGAATCAATCGTTATAGCCGAATATATCAGGCTGCCGGATTACTGCAGCGTTTTTCAGGCGGAAATGTTGGTAATGTAGGCTGGGGTTACGATTATTTGGGATGCAAAATCTCCATATTCTTCGATATCAAGGCAGGGGGTGGAAAGATGTGATGTCTACATCATTTGAGTTTCGGGACACAATGAAACCCCGGGTAACTACAGAGCCTATAAACTGACCAGGGACGGCACGACAATCGAACTATCCGACAAATTCTTGACTGTTGGAGTCCCTTTTGGGACCTTTAAGCTCATGATTGACAATCCGATCAACCGCAGGCTTCGGATGCGGACAGAACGGCGCAGAAAATCTAGCCAAAGCTGGATGGGAAGCGCATTGCAAGGCGGCTTAATCTCCAAAGAAGCATGCTGAGTGTAGTTGTTGCAGGGATGAAGAGAAGTTGAGACTGTTCCTCACCTACAGCGAACATGCCCTGCACGAATATTGACATCGGTAGTTTGAGTCGCTTCGGTAGTTTGAGTCTTAGTAGTTCTAGGACTAGGTGTGTCCATTCGAATTCCTTGAGGGGGGACACCTATACCTACTTACCTTTGTTCGAGATATCTGACCTGGGTTTGAACCGTGGCCTCACGTCTAATAAGCCAACACACTAAAACGACAATTTATTCCACCTTAAATATATGAAATATAAAATTTAATTTTGCTGGAGAGCAATATGTAGTTGGATATACCTTTATTATACAATTTATTATACCCTTTTCTAACAAAATGCAAAAAATTCACATCATATTGTTCCTGTATTCTGTAAGTTCTTAAAAAGGTTGTTTGGCAACATTATAAGAGACCGTCACTATTCTGTTCGCATTTTTAATTTATTTTTAATTTTTATTTTTTTTAATAAAAAACTTGCGATCGACGATATAGTTTTACAATGGCATGGCTATATTGCAAGGAAAATTTAGTTTCAGCTTATGAATCAGTCGTTCCTGTCATACTTTGTGAAATGTTTGCGAAACGTAGACAAAACTGTACTTTCTGAAATTCTTAATTTTATGTTGATAGAGTTTGGACCATTTCATTCTCTTGAGCTCTTCTTTATTCAGTAACCAATTCTAATCAATACTATTACAACTGTCTGACTGGGATTTGTTGTAGATCCTTGTCATCCAGCAGAACCTCTCGGTTTTTTGGTCTCAAGGCAGACCATGCATCGTTCTTTTGAATGTAGTCTTTGGATAAAAATTTACCACAATATCAACTCCTTTGGTACACCCGTAGAAACTAAATGGGGTGGTTTCTTTTGCACCTAATTTCGTTAAAATTGAATCTGCCACCTAACTTTCGGCAAATTTTATACTTTGACATACGTCGTAAAATTTATTTTTAATACAACACTTTAGTGCAAAAATTTGTCTTTTACTGTTCCCTACCAGAACCATTTGTGATATTTAAATAAAATTTTAATACTTAATTTAATAGTGTTAATAGATAACATTTTGATATTCGAATTAAATATTGAAAACAGTCAACTTCGTCAAGAGGTGGCCTACAACCAAATTCATTTGCCGTGTCATTTTGCCAGTGGTATGGTATACGCACTCTTCAGTTTTTAGCCTTAGCTTTATCCTTCACAGTTCTTGAATGCGTCATCAGCTCTCGTTTAACAACGGCCTAGTAAAGAGATTCATTACGTAGTAGTCAAATAATTCTCACAGAAAAGATACTTTTCCAAACACTTTTAATGGTTTTTTTAAATGGAACATTGATTTCTTGTTTATGCATTATGAAATTTTATCAACTACTTCACGATTGTTTCGTAGATTGTGTTCGAAAAGATTTACCACATTCTAATCACGGAAAAATAAATTATATAAAAACTTTAAAAAAGATAGATTAATAATAAATTATTCCAAATACTGCTTAGGAAGATCTGAATACACCATCGCCAACCAAAGGGCTTATTACATCTACTTAAATAAAATAAAAATCAATTTCAAGAATGATCCTAAATCATTCTACAAATTTGTTAATTCGCGACGTCAATCACCAGATTTTCCTTCTTTTATGAAGCTTAGTAGTCATGAATTTTTAGATAATAAGGTTATAAGAACCTTTTTGCGGAATTTGTTGATTCTAAATATTCATCATCTACATTTAAAGCCAATGATTAAAATTATATTCCCGAAGTAAAAAACTTTGATATATCTTTTATTGATCAGGGTACTGTTTGCAAGTATATACAACAATTAATTAAATTATTGAGTAACTCAGGTTTCGTTTTATGCGATAGATGAGTTCCAAAAAAATCGCATAAATTGAATTCGCATAAAACGATACTCGAACTTCATATAAAAATTCATGATTCGTTCCAAAATCCTGAAAAACCGCATAAATTCAAATTTTAATAGAAAAATCAAAGCAAAATCGCAAAAGTATGTTTATTTCATTTTCTTAAACAATAAAAACAAAAACTTCTAAAACAGATGAACAAAACTAAAATATTAATTCATTATTTACAGGAAAAAACAAAATAATGCAAAAAATAATAAATAAATAATAAACTGAAGTCTATAATTATGTATGTACCATTAATCATTCTGTTTCGTTTTGGAATTGGTTCGATGTCACTTTAATCATTACATATATACCAGGAAGTGCATACATACATATGTAGGGAACTAGATCAATGAATTTTTAGAAAGTTTAATTGTTTCTTTTATTTCAGGATATGTAGTCAGTTATTAAACTTTGTGATTTTAAGTTTTTTAGTTGCCTATGCAACTCATAATATACGGAAAACAGACCAGTCAATCCGATTTGAATCTTCAGTGCTCTTTCAGTATCTGTGTCCATACTAAGAATAAGATTTTGTAAATCATTAACTTTGCTGAGGATATCATCAATTTGTTTTGTATTGTAAGAGGAAAATTAGCTGTGCTCAGCCTTGTGAATTTTTCAATTGACATCTTAAGAATACTATTTGGAAAACCAGAACTTATACACTAAGGTTTGCAAAGAAACTTAGAAACTGAACTCATTGTACGAAAGGAAAAGCTCGACACTTTGATTGCTCTTGCCGTACAAAATTACTTTTATGACTTTTTAAAAGATCCAATGCATCAGGGTGAATAAGTAGAAAAATTGGCAGCTAATTTCAAATTGGACTGGTGTAGATATAGATTAATTCTAAGCAGAGTCGATGTCATTTGCTTTGATAGTTGGTTGTTTCTGTTAACTGACTTGGTTAGCGTCTGGAAAATATCTGCGTCTATCATCATAGATTTTAAATAGATAGATTTTAAAATCTGTCTTCACACACATACTCCATGTTATGTCAAGTAATGCTGATTAAAATAATTTAGATAAAATGGTAAAGAATGGCAGACGGCGATTGATTTGTTTGGAAAACAAAATATAACGCTATGCAAATACAACAAAATTTTTAGATCAGGAAATTCGGTTATTTAAGAAAAATGGCTATATCCGAATTAAAAACCGAAGAACTTTGCAATGATAGCCAATTGTGGTAAATACCAATTTTTACGATGAGGGATAAGCACAAAAACAAAATATGCATAGTTAGAGACGCCGCTGTTGCTGTGGATATTGTATTCTTAAATTTGGGTCTGTTAATAGAGCCTGATTTACTTAAGTCATTAGTATATTAGGGAAAGCCCAGTTGCCATTTGGGGTGCTATTCGTGTAAGAAAAGAAGACCAACTTTTTCAACAATTTTTATGGCGCTAGGTCGAAATTTGGAAGTTTATGTAATGACAGTTATAACATTAGGTGCATCGCATTCCCATCTTTAGCGAATTTCTTTAAGAATAAAAATGCAGAACGTTTTACAAAGACACATCTTTCTGCTGTAAAGGCTATTTTAAACAACACCTTAGTTGATTACTGGCTACAAAATGTGAACTCAGAACATGAAGTGACTTATCTGCATGAGCCATCAGAATTGCGGTTTATGAGATGCGTAATTGGCATTCTAATTTCTTTGGAGACGCAGATATTTTCGACAAATACCATTGGAGGTAGTGGTCGTATGAAGACGGACCTGACCGATTATGGCCATCCATTCGTTCACTGGAGTGGACCCCTAGACGGTCACACTGTAAACAGCTGCGTATTGTACATACTGTAAGTGGTAAAGAATGGCGTGGAATAGAACACTGATCATACGAAATTTATATATTCAGCGAATAAACCCAACAAACTTTAAAAAAAAAAAACGCGAATATTTTTGCTAACTGTTACATTCAAAAACACCGTTGCTTTTATCTGTCCTTGTACACTCATTTATTCGTTGACCTTAAATCTATTCCTATTAGAGTTTTCATAGTTTTAGTGTTACTTACATAATTGCCAATTACAACCCTTCAGTCAGGATTACGGTCTAGCTTCTCACAGTTTTTAGTGTTAGTATTGCAAATTCATTTCGTTTATTTTTTGTTAGATTATTATTAATCAACAATATTAAATATAAAAATACTTCAAGAGTGCCAGCAATAGCTCAAGCCTGTTGTATACTTTGACAACGTCATAACATTTATTTTTACAATGTACACCTATGTAATCGCGTATAATTTACATTCAAACTGTTTAATAATTTTTCCTTTACTATTAGCGTTATTGGTTGATAAATAAATCATATCACTTTTTTGATATTAGTTAACTATTTCATACATATCTAACTAACTAACTATTTATTTTACCGTCCAACCATTGAATTTATAGAATTTTAGCTGTAAATAAAATATCTAATGAAAATTAGTTTTATTTTCATTTTTAACCAACATGAACTTTTCGCCTTATTAAAGAGTCTCTTGGTACGACAGCGTAGCTCATTAAAGTTCTGCGTTCCAACAGGGTAGTCGCCGTAGTCTAGTAGGTAGTCTTTTGGCTTATTAGACGTAAGGCCACGGTTCAAATCCCGAATATCACAGCTCTCCAAGACCAAGACTATGCTGGTACATTCGGATCTATCGACGATTTTTGGGCTGTAACTACAAAGTTCTGAGGGATATGCCACCATTTGAAATGTATAAGGGGTATAAGCTGGAGGTTGGGGAAATTAAAAAATTATGAGCTAAGGCAAATGTTCTCAACAAACGGTCATCAAAAAGGTTTTATCATGATTAGTTACAGTGAAGGTTGTAAAGGCTATAAACTGTACGTAAAGCAATTGACCAGAACGTAATACTTTTTGAGGACAAGTTTGATGATTTGGAATTTAAAGAGGCTATAATTGCAAATGATATTGAATCTGATGGAAAACAGATTGTAGTGCTAATTCAGTTGCTATAATGATAATTTAGCTTAGGGAAATTGTGAATCATTATAAAAGCATATTTTTTTATAGTAAATGCGTTTTCATTTAAAAAAGATAAAAAATTATTTAGTACTATGCTAGGTGAGTAGAAACACCGTTGTAGCCAGACGAGTACACTTCCTTATTGGATATGATTTTTTTAGACTTTTGACCATTATAAAATGAAATTTCCTACAATCAAAACATAAAAATTTATGGGAAAACCATTCAATAACTTAAACTCTGCCCCGAATTTTGTGGGAAATGAAGAAAATCAAGAAATCAAGCCCGGATCACAAAATAAAGAGAAAAACGTAGCCAAGAATATTGATGTTGACCGAATGGCATGTAATGCGCCAGGTGAAATTGAGGGCTTTTGTTACAGCGATAGTAAAGATGAAATTCTACAAATGCAACGTTAATAAATTCAACAGAAATCTGCAAAAAAATTACAAAATGTTAAAAATTTACTTAGCGGACAATAAGGCATTGTAATATGGAAATTCCATTTGGAAAAAAGGTTGTACTTGATTCCCAAACGCTCATGTCATGTCAGGTTTTTTGATCATTTTTCACATCGTACTATCTCCTGATTACGTTAAAAGCAAAATGTTCTCATGTTTCAAGAAAATGAAATGTCCACTAAAAACAAATTTATAGTTGAAATAGTAAAAAAGGAATTTTTTTGACTATAAATAATCAATAAAACTATATTTTTGAAGTGGACGTAACAGTAACGGTACCAATGTATACCAATGTATATATTAATACATGTTTAAAGTTATTGTCAATCAACTTATGAAAAAATGGTAGTGGCCACTTTTACTACAATGCTAAATTCTGGTGTGGTCAAGGCATGGATACTGTAAAAAAAACCGTAAATAGGTTCCAAACGGATTTGGACTACAGTTGGAAGCCGCTTTTCCAAAAAAAGAATAAAAATCCCTCACTGTGTCACAAGTTCCATAGCAGAATAAGGTGGATGTGTGAATAATATAACATTGAACTTTGTGTAGAAAAACGTAAGCATATGCATCATACCATTATACAACTCTAGAAACTCTAGAAACACGGTTCCTGAATTTGTTTTATAATTATGAATAAATTAAAAATTTTGTCGTTTTTAAGGGTCTTAGACTGACTCTCCTCAGGGCAGGTTGTGATTGGATTCAAGTGGGTCTATGCAGTAAAACGGAATAAAGATAAACTGGTTGCAAACATAAGGTTAGTGATTGCAATGCAGTAGAGCACAACATTTCATCTTCACCAAAATGAAAACGTATCATCTGCGTTTTTCAACCGTAGTGTACTACACGACTACGTCTACAAGAAGCAGTTCCATTTTTCGGTTGAAAAGCATGCTTGATTGCAAAGAAGATTCTACGTTATTAGTGCCCAGATAACAGAAAAATTGTGGTGATAAAAATTGTAGAAAAGTAGATAAAATTTAATGCCTGGCAACAATTTTTATCCTAATGTATTTAGCATTCTGCTGTCTGTTACAAAGTTAATACAAAGAAATCGAGAAAATCATATCGAGCTAGAGGCGACTTACGAGCACATACTACGATATTTAAGAAAACATATTAGTATTGGTTCTAATCACACGAGAACAATTGTGCTGGCGTAAAATGAAGCAAGAGAGGTGAAGAGAAAGGTTTTTTTGGTCAGGTAATGTTTCAACCATCTACAACCCCGCATTCCCAACACAAAACTAATACATGCATATTTTTAAAAATCAGCCAAACATAATATTCATCCCGTGTAATTTGAAAATAACATAAATTGTGCGACTAAAAATTGTTCTCGTGTGATTAGAGTCATTAAACACCTTCATATTGGCGATGTGTATTCCAGAGACTAAATCAAGACGACATGTTATCGGATATATTAACCAAGAAATTATGAAAAATGAAACATTTAAATATACTAATTTTATAGGTTTGCATTAGAGTTTATTGTTTGAATTTAATTATATGAATTTACAATTGTGTTGAGGAGGAGTGTTTTATAATATTTTCCTTTACATTCTTGCCAAATGCGCGGATTTATCTAACATCGCAGTTTTTTATGTGTAAAACAGTTTAGCAGATTTTCATTAAAAAAAAAACAATTTTACGGCAGTTTTTTAATGTTATTCGAATAACTCCAGTGAAGCGTTAATATCTATATGATTAACAAACAAAAATATGCCTTTATAATGATTTATAATTTCCCTAAGCTAAATTAGCATTATAACAACTGAAAAAACACAACTGAATTACCACTACAACTTCTTTCTGTCATTCGCATATGGGGATGCAACATCGTTTATATAAACATGGATGTTAATAGACATCAGTGATAAGACCAATACATCGAAGTTTTACTTTTCCACCATATTTTAACACATCTTAACCCTAAAAATAATACTTTAGTCCAACGGCAAATATTTGTATGCTACAATTTAGTCGCACGTCATATGATTCCAAAAAAATCCTAACAAAAAATTTAGTTTCTACTTATGGATTGATTACGATGCACAATATCAAAATACGTGTTTCTGTAATATTGTACACTTTTGTAGTCAAAAATTATGACTTTATGACAAAAATGTGGATTGATTTTTTATGTGAAAACATTGCTCATTAAAAAGTTTTTTGCTTCTCCTATAATATATTTTTAATATAACTTAGAGATTTTATGAATTCATATGATGATAAATACTACAAAAATATCATTTAAAATAAATAATAAAAAGTTTTTTACCATAAATTATATATATAGAATATCGTTTCTTTGATTTTAACGTCGTCAATAGCAACTAGAGTAAATTAAAGAACTCAAATCAACACGAACCCTAAGGCACATTCAATTTGAACACCGAACATGGATGCATCGTTTGCCTCCCCATTCACATTCAATTTTATTTGCCTTCGATACTTTGTCGTATAACAAGCACAAAAAACAAAATAGGCACTTCACTTCAAGCACAATTTAGCAATGACAGATGAATTTATTCAAAGATGTGACCAGAGCATTGTTGTTTAATTTGTATTTTTATTTGTAACGTATTATTTTTGTAAATGAGATTAATAAAATAAACCGTTAATTTCAAAGTGAAAGCCCTAAAATTCTTATATTAAGCAGAGAAATGTGCCGTTTACATATGTATATCTTAAAATATTTGAACATATTGTGAGAGATGAATTTATAAGTTTTAAAATTTTAAAAGAGATTAACAAAAATCAGCACCTAAAAGGTCTTAAAGGGTTAGTCTCATAGACAACGCATAAGCTATCTGAATTTCTAAGTATTATTAAAGATAAATGAAAAAGCATTTCCGAATTGTTTAACTTTATACCAAACATCGTAGATTTAGACCAACTCTAAGATATTGATGATAAATTTTGCGATTTATTGCATTATAACAACAATTTGTTAAAAGAAAAAAGTATTAAACAATTTTGGTCAGGTTATACTTAATACAAAAAGTTGCGATGGTTCAGAATTTGAAAATAATAGTGCATGCAATCTTCTCAATACCAGTGCCAATCACTAACGTTAAGAGATTATTTTTCAAATTAATATAAATCTAACTAAATTAAGAAATAAATAAAATATTCCTATATGAAAAATAAATTTAATAAAAATATGTACGATGACGATTGCGATTGCGACGTTGCATTACTGTCTTGCTGTTTTAGCAACAAAATGAATTTAGCAACAAGGAATGATTGACCGAAACTAACACATACAAGAATACATACATATATAACATTTTATAGTTCTTTTCAGCTATAGAGTTGTATCTCCAACAATACGTCATTAGCGATTATTAGACTTGATGGAGTCAAATATATTTTTGACAATATCTTTCAAAAGAAAAAATTTATTTTAAGACAAATTTTAAAATGAATCATAATCGTGTGTTCTAGCAAAATGTTTTAAAAGTGTTAAAAATTTTAAAACTTTGGAAAAAATGTTTATAAAAGAGACAACATTAATAAATTAAAATAAGAATTTCAAAAAAGGTAGGATAAAAATATAATGAAATAAAAAATCGAAATGCAGTATAAAAGACCAGTAAGTGTTTAGAAATATGAGTATCTTTTCTCGTTCTAAAACGAAAACTGATGATACATTCAAAGTTCTTCAGGCTAAAGTGAAGGAGGAGTGCGAAAACCATATCACTGGCAAAAAAGAAACATCAAATGAATTCGGTCATGATCCACTTCTTGACCAAGTCGACTATTTTCAATATTTATATGACATTTTTATTAAAATATCAAATTGTTATTAATACTATTTAGTTATGTATAAAAGTTTTATTTAATACAAATAAATTCCTTACAAATAATTAAGTTTTTAAGTAAAAAGTATGAATCAATTTGGTAGTCAACTGTGACCCAAATTTACGTCAACCGTAACCGGTATATGTATCAAGTTTGGATAGGCAACTGTAAACAATTTTCTATTCTACTTGCAGCAATGTATACATCCATTTACATGATTAGCCACGTCAGCAGAGTGAACAGGTTCGATATATGTTTTATAGTCGAAAAAATGCAAACGTTAGAAAGAAACAAACAACAACAAACAAAATCACACGTACACAAATGTTTACATAAAGTTTTTCATATTGCCCTTAATAACTTGATGGCAACGAGTGAAGTGTTTACAAATCGCAAATGTCATTTGCTTTAGTTTACATTCATTCATTAGATTAGAAACCAGTGTGTGGTAGTTCTTCTACACATGGTATTTCTTTTACACATTCTTCGTTCCTTAAAATCTCTAAAGCAGCCGAAGACTTCGTTTTTTATTTTGAATAACGCAAATAAACGTTTTACGAGTAAGACTGTTTATAAACGTAACAAATGCCTCGTATTGACATTACCTCCACTGAACTCTACAAACTGCAGCGCAGATTTACTGAGAGTTTTAAATTCTTGTCAAAGTTTACATCGCCAACTAGTCCTCTTTCTAGGATTTTAAAATTTTCAAAACACAAATAATTGAACCGTCGATGCCACAGTTCATATGTGTTCTAGAGACGCTAAAGCTCAAACGTGTTCTTTTGCGTCTTTGACTAGACACTTCTTCTTAAATATAACTTTATCATTCTGACTCAAAATTTTTGAAATTGACAATACATACTTAGCAACTTATTTTTTCAGCTCCCATTGAAATCATCTTTGGCTTTCTACACACATAGGATACGAACATCAACAATGTTCGTTAAAAAGAGCGTAAAATTGCATTCAGTTGCTTGTCAGCTTCTAAAGAAGCACGTTTATGTCACTTTTTTCAGGTTTCAACCCAAAGAAATTTGACAGTAGGATTCATTATTTTCCAATGAGATTCACTAATAACAATCTGAAATGATCTCCATTTTTGGAAGAATATTTGTCAAGTTAAATACGCAGTCTTTAGGGATTTGGCACTATGCTTGTTTACTATATTTTCCACTCCATATACATATTATTAGGTTACACTTGAAAATATTAGGTTATGCTTGAAAATATTACTAACAATTTTCCTCTGGGTTATACACAGACCTCTCACAAATACGCTCACATTTTTATCATGTTGTCTTTGTGCCAACGTCTGATGATAGGTCGCAAACACAAACCCATCATTATATTATTTGCTCTATTTTTGACGAACACAATTAAAGTGTCTATTACAAGGTGCAACAGTGAAAATATTTTATTTCTTATTTAATTTTTTGTATTTTGTAGCATAGTGTTATTTTTCTAAAAAGCGTCATTATTGTATTGATTAAATTTCTTGGAAAATAATCTGCATTCGAAGAAGATCCTCCACTTTCATATGCAATTTTTGAGAGATCATAGAGAGCAGAAAGTTGAAAATATTCAAATTCATCTTGATTAAGAAATACATTACGAAGAGTTGGCTTGGAATGACGCATTAATAAATCCGTTTGTATTTTGTACAGAAATATGCCTTAGGTGAAACCAAAATTAATTGTCTACGATCTAATGGCAAAGAATGGTATTCGCGAAAACCATGTGAAACTTTGTAAGCAAAAGATGTCAGTTGGTTGGTATGATGCAATTTAATCCTACATTTTAAGGGCTAAACCGCTGCTGGTCTAAAATCCAAGACTATAATGATCCTATAAACTTACAAAAAATTGCATATTTATAAGATCACTTTTATTTCGTTGATATCTCTTAAAATATTACTTTAATCGATTAAGTTTCCTTTGAAGATTTATTTATCTTTATTTATCTTTTGGAAATACTACATTTATGTACTTTATTATTGTCGTTGTGTAATTTTTCTTACATAATCCAATATTCAGTTCCTCATAATGTAAAGTAGAAGTTTTATTTATCATTTTTGTAAATTTGCTTAACTTTATTGAAAATTAAACTAAATATTTTATTTTTCACCTTCTGATATTGTAGTATTTTCATCAATTTTCCACACTTTCTTTGAAAATTTCAGTTATAGTTGGATAAGTCGTTAGCTAACACATCGAGATAATAAAAAGAACTATTTTGAGCTGTGAATGAGGTATTTTCTATTCCAACGATCACTATACAAGTTGTAGCTTTGATACCAAGAGCTTACTTGAGCACGCATAGCGGCTCGTTGTGACGCCACACATAAACAAAAAATATTAATATCTTAATAATTTTGGTTAAATATTTGAGCTCATTTGAAATCGTCGTAGTCTAGTAGGTAGTAGACGTGTGCACAAAACATTTTGTTAGCTTACCCTTCACTAAATGCAATACTGAATTGTTCTCTTTTCTGTTGTTCTTGATTTTACGAGTACACTGAAATGTGTATTTCTCTTTTCTTCAAAGTGTACAACTGCACTTATTGATCTGTGAAGTAACGGAAACATGATTTGTGTTGTAGGAGCATATTTCACTACTGAAATAAAATTTTCAGTATTGTCAAACGAATTTCAGTAGTGTTCACGTTGAAAAATATGCGTACATAAGTGTATCTATACAAGGGATTACCATTTCATAGCACAATTGTGCAGAGAGAATTCAGACACATTGCTTATGCTTTAGTTGTCGATCAGACTGCGACGACACTCAAAAGATGTTCGGCTCCCGAGAGCAGAACATTCGGCACTTTCTTGTTATTTTGTGACTGTGACACTATGAAGATGACAATATTTTTGTTGTACACTTCACACAACTGTCTTTTAAACTGTTGTACAATGTTTTGGTGTGCACTAGTTTTTTTGTACACTATCTTTTGCTTCACTCTTATTTGTATTTGCTACTACAATCAATATTCGCTCCTTGAGAAAAATGCAATACTGTACACTTTTAAGCGTCTGCACACGTCTAGTAGGTAGTGTGTTGGCTTATTAGACGAAAGGCCAGGATTCGTATCCCCAATCAAACATCAAAAACGAAATATGAAAAAATATTTCTTCGGCGACTTTCTCTCAGCAGATTTCTGGCAAAAACTCTGAGAGTAAATAAAATTGCTGAGAGTAAATAAAGTTTCTCAAAAATCTGTCGTTCGGAGTCGACTTTAAACTCATGTATAAAATTAACACACACAACATAAGTGGTGCGAGAAGCTAGGCCGTAATTCTGACTGAAGGGTTGTAATGGCCAATTATATATGTATGTATGTATGTATTTAAGCTCATTTACTTTTTGTTAACTGCAATTATGAAATGATGGTTTGTTTTTTTTAATATAGTGGTCTTAATTTTATTTCAAACAATTTTAATTTAATTAATTTTAATTTAATTTTATTTTATTTCAAATTTGTAGTTACTAAAGAGATTACTTTTTTGTTGGAATGTTTTGACCGATACTGTATGTGGGAATTATGAATAAGATTGTACGATTATGTACAAATATATCACGCAAAGATCAACGTTTAGAATACTATAAACACACAATTTCTTATTTCCTGACACTACTTATGATACAATCGCTTTATGAAAATTTGCAACTAAAATGCATTTTATCTTTAAAATGAAAATGAATTAATATTTTGTAGAAATTAAATTACAACTATTTTAATAGAACCAAGGATTTCGATTTAAAAGAAAAATACATATTGTCACATTTTTAAATATCGCAAATTCGTGGTTTCGAAGGTTGCAAGTAAAATAATATAAACAGTTTTCTTTTGGAAAGTTATTTACTTTTATATTTGAAATAATTTTTTAATAAATAATAACACACTTTTATTAACAGTACTGCTCAAGCAGTTTATCACGATCCTTTACTTATAAAGATTAATCTTTCGTTGTTCAAAACCACTGTGCTCAACTTTTAAATACAACTCTCAGTCGCGCGGCACGCTACTGACCAGCATTTTAAATATTCTCTCGTTTAAAATTTTAAATTAGTTTTTTGTCTTTCTGTTAATTGAAATAGTTAACTGTAAAAGAGTTCTGCGTATGATTATACAGAATCGTCTCAGTAACCTGCTAGTAAGAGAAATGAATACCCTCAATTTTGCAAATTCTTACATGAGCTAATTCACTAAAGCCCTTGAAGTAACCACAACCAAGAATTCTAAGCCTATGCCGCTGTGTACTTCTTCATCCTTATAAAGGTGTTCTTCTTCCAGGATAGTTTTCTAGAGGCCAAGAAAGCCACCTCAAAGCGGATTGCATATGCTTATTTGTAGCACGAAGAATTTTCCCCAAGTAGATTATCTTACTTCTCAGCTACTTTTCAATCACACTCAATTAAGAAACAAAAAGGCCGAAAGGATATAAACCCGAAAATGTAGATAATGTAAGCATGCTAGAATCAACTGAGTTTGCTGTCTTCGCTCCTATTTCGCTTCTTTCTTTCTCTCTATGGTTTTCTATTGGTTTTCCTTTTAATTTTCTCTCTCTTTTGCTTTTGTTTTAATTCATTCTGTTTCCATTCTTATGAAGGGTCAGAATTAACAATAGGTGAGCAGTGGTGCGACATTGGTGGACTGTGGGCGCACTACTGCAGAAACATTCCTTGGTTTCGAGCGCTCACCTCAACGAAATCAATGGTACGATGAGCAGTGCCGTAAGACAACTGCAGCGAAAAACGTCGCATACAAGAAAACGTTGCAGTCAGGAGTCAGGAGAAAGCTTGAAAGAAGCCTTTTCAGATGCAAGAAGAGGGAGGAGGAAAGGCGTAAGCGTGAGGAAGTGTACAGATGTAGGAATGACGCTCGAAAATTCTATCATAAGTTTAAGCGGCTAACAGAGGGTTATAAGCCCGGAGCGTCTTCCTGCAAGGATAAGAATGACGATGCCAATACCGCCTTTAGAGATGATGTCCCGAACCCGATCGATGATGACGGCATGGAAATTCCGCCGCCTAGCCATAAAGAGGTCAAAATCGCTATCTAAAAACAATAAAGGTCCTAATGGCCTCTCCGCTGAATTGTTTAAGACCGGATATAATGCCTTGGTCGGGCGCATGCATCAGCTTATTTACAAAATGTGGCTGGAAAGTATGCCCGACGATTGCAACCTCAGTATCCTCTGTTCTGCCCTGAAAAAGGGAGACCCTACGATATGCGCCAACTACAGGAGTATAAGCCTTCTTCCTATCGCATATAAGGTTCTTACAGGCGTATTGTGTGAACGACTGAAGACACTCGTTAAAACACTGATTGGGCCTTATCACCCAGATCTCCACACTACGCCAAATCCTGGAAAAGACCCACGAAAAGCAACCTTCTTTTTGTCGACTATAAGGCAGCCTCCGATTTTCGGATTTCGCCTGGAAGGATGTGTAGCAATCCGTTAATCGAGTTGTTAATGGCCAATTAAGTAAGTAAGTAACAGTGGTGCACCAATTTTCATCAGAACCATGATTTCCATTCATTAAAAATTCCAATTTTGGAAGTATGTGAAGTAACTGGTGAGAGTACTATTAAGAAAATTTGTTAATAGTATAAAGAATAGAATATTAACTTTACTTTTCAATAAACGTTTGGAAATTAGCTAGCTTGCCCTAGACTTCAGAGCATACGACGTCGGTTTTTGAGTAACAGAACGTTTAAAGATCTGGATATAGCTGCGAACGTGTCACTAAGGGAACTGGCAGCTTTCATATGGAACTCTGGGTGGTTAAAACCCACTGCATGACAAGTGGCTTATCTCACACTGGGTGACACAATGGGCCACCGAGCGAAGTTGGGCCACCTGTGAGCGAAAAGAGGGTAACCTAATCTAACTAAATTCACCATATAATTATAAAACACAACAATGATAAAGTATATACATATACAGTGGACAGCAAAAGTCTTAGTACTCCACAAATACAACAAATTCGAAGAGACCTTACAATTAAGAAACATAATAGGATAGGTTGAGGAGCTAGAAATGACCCATTGTAAATTCGTTCTAGAAAAGGGATAGAGGACAGGAAGGAGATAGGGAAATTGGAAAAGGAGAAGAGGTAGGAAAGGGAAGATATAAGAGATAGAGGAAAAATAGATGGACCACAAACACACAAGAGAGCGTGACAACAACCCTAGCACTTCTCAACCAGCTTAACCTATTTCTGAATCTATGGAGAGCACTAGTGGCGGCTATCGTCAGAGACTCCAGACCTTCAAAGAAGCCCCTACCTAGAGTCCTCAACCTCAACCTACTCAAGTCTGAACAGCTACAGAGGAGGTGTCCGAAAGTTTCCAACTTCCCATCATCGCAACATACCCTTCGATAGTCCGGCTGGGATCTGTTCCATATCCTCGTAGTGCCTAATGAGATCAATAAATAATTTCATGCTGGCCTTATCTAAGCCCAGCAGCAAAC
Source organism: Sarcophaga bullata (assembly GCA_005959815.1). NCBI lineage: Eukaryota > Metazoa > Arthropoda > Insecta > Diptera > Sarcophagidae > Sarcophaga > Sarcophaga bullata. Next base: position 84,578 of record QOCX01000533.1, read on the forward strand.
CTGTTCTATCATTACTACAATATATTCTCGCTAGTATATGGAACAATCACTTTGTAAACCGTGAGCTTTAAATCTGATACCTCATATACGTATAAACAAGGTTCCTTAGTTAAGGGCAGAACTACCTCCCTTTCTCCTACAAGTAAAGTTGGCTCGACAAATTCCGCTTCAATCCTGCATCGCGCTTTCCAAAGACTTCAAAACTTAAAATTACTGCTTTTTTGCATGCAAATCATGGATTTAAGAGATGTCCACTGGCTCGTATCAGGAATCATATTCTAATTGGCCAGAATTGACGGATTGGATTCTATTGGGACTACCAGTAAAAGAATTTCCTAAATGTAATAAAGCTCTATACTGTAAAACGATTTGATTCAATTATTCGACTCAAATAAAACATTTAAAGTTTACAATTAGTTGGTAATAAAAAATCAAAACAAAGATGCTTTAACCAGATAAAAATAAAAAAATTTAAATGCTGGCATGATGACATTAAAAAACGTAAAATATACGTGTTAAATGTACACAGGAGGAAGGTAGCGGCGCGGTGTAGTGTTCAAAACAACGCACACACAAATCAAGAAACATGGGTTCGATTTCCAATGGAGTTGGAAAAGAGAAAAACCCCTGGATCGGGGAATAGAAACAACATTTTTTGACATGCAAGTTATTATTTCTTGTTTAGGGTTCACTGAACTCTACCGTTTGATTAAGGCATTCGTATTAACTTTAAATAATTTCTGGTATTTAATGCAAAGAAGTATTCCAAAAAAGATTTGGCAGTAGGCTCCTGTCATTGGTTTGTGACAAATGAAGCAGACCACTTTTTTTCGCTGAGGAGGAATAAATGTACCTAACCTCACTATATAGGAAGTCGTTACTATCCACCGGGGCCCTCACCCACTAAGTATTACTTCGAAGTGGAGTCCTTATGGCTATATCCTTGTCCGGATTGCGCAACGAGATTTGCAAAAGTGTTTAAACATCTATTCTAATCCCCTCATCCCAGTCAAGTTTGTTAGATTTCAACAAGACTTCAATATAACTGGCTATGCTGTTCCAATTTCCTTCGCTGTCCAGAAGTATATCGCAGTAGTTTTCGACAGTACAGACGCCGACTTTGGCCTCAAAAAGTATGAGGAAAAGTATAAGATTGCACCATCTTCCCCATTTAAAACAGATATTTACAAAAATAACCGTGTCCGGATAACAGCTGTGTTAAATAGTAATTAACCTCACCAAATTTCCTCTCAATCCATCTGGGAGAAGTTTTGCCGTCCGTCTACCACTTGTTTCAGTGTTCCATTTCTCTTGTCAGTGTTGTATGGTTCTCTTTCTGGCATCTTCGATATTTACTGTCTCTCCGTGCGGGTTTTTAGTCTCACACAGTCTCTTCCACTCGCTTGCCTGTGAACCTATAAGTATTACACCACTGATTACCAGTATTGCTGACTTAGATACAGTTCCGTACGCCGATGCTACCCTCAGTGTAGCGGTTTGTTGTATTGATGATATAATTTTCATTCTATAGTCGGCCTTTCAAACGAGTCTGTAACTGACATCATCACACTGCGTCTGCTTTATACAGGACCACCAACATTCGCCATAAGCCTCCTAAGTAAGGAGGTAACTTTAGCGGCTTTGGTTGGAGCGTGTTGGATCTGAGCCCAGAACGTCAGTTTACGGTCCAATCGAATGCCAATATAATTGACTACTTTCTGCGTCGTCAAAGTTGTCGCATATCATGATGTCAATTTTCAGTGGTATACGCTTCCTCATAAGAAGTATTTACACAGTCTTTTCTGTCGCGAGTTTGAATCCTCAGCACCCGAGCCACGACTTCGTTCTTATTATTACTTGGTTGACCTTTCTTCTAGCCTCTTCGACATTTCGAGCCATAATTATGGCCCCAACGTCATCGGCATATCCAGCAAGGTGTGTACCGTCTTGCACCTCAATACGAAGTATATCAACATACGCTATGCTCCAGAGTTCAGGACCAAGAATTTATCCTTGAGCTGCACCAGATGTAATCTCTTTTCTCTTACGTCCTTCGTTTGTATCGTAAATAAGCTCACGATCTCGCAAATAGCTTTGCATCATATTCAGCAGATAACCAGGAACGGCGAACTTTGTTCTCAGAGCATCATGTACGTTAACCCATCGGTAGCTGCTGAATGCATTCTGGACAAATAAAGTCACCAACAGAGCTATCAGCCGCGGAAAATGGTTTCCACTTTGAGTAGTCTTCACGATAGCTAATACTTCGTTAATGGCTCCCTTCGATGATCAATGTGCTCTAAAACAGTACAGTAAAACTGTACTCAAGCGAAATTTTAGTAGTTTCTCGAACAATTTTCTAGCATGCACAAGGGCCGGTATGCAGACGCTTGCGTAGGATCACCTTTTCCTTTGCTTAATGCTAATTAGCAAAGCTTATTGGGAAGACGCCTCGAATCAGACATGCGTTGACTCTCCGCTGAGAATGTTAGATCTTCGTCTACTGGTTGCCCGTGATCCGGAAAAAAACGTCTTCACGATGTTGGTCATAGCTTGACAATCCAGTTAGGAACGGGAACATTTGCTCCTACTCTCTTCATTACTATTTTGTATCCCAAGCCCCATGAGTTATTACTTAAATCACCTCATAGATCCTCCCACTTTAATTTTTTCTCCTACTAATGGCAGCCTTTAGTTCTTTCCTTGCCATCCTAAAATCTGTAGTTTCATCTAAAGCAGCGCCATTTCGTTTAGCTCAAGTAAGTATTCGTCTTTTTCGCAATGATTTTCGTTGTAGCTCCGCAATTTTATCTTTACACCAATAAACAGGCGTTCTCCTTCCTTTTGTCGACAGTTTCGGTATTGAGGCATTGCAGCTGCGCGTTGTGTCCAATAATGTAGCCCACCAAACCTATGTTATTCGCGATTATTAGGGTCCGACCGAATATTATTATCTATAATTCATCTGAGTGTTTGGGTGTTAATCTTTGCCACATTCCACTTTCGGGTTCCTACACTTTTTGCCCCTAGGTTTTGTCTACTCATCATCATACGAAGCGTAATGTACTGATGGTCGCTACCAGTGAATTCCTCAAGAACTGTCCAATCTGTATGAGCGCCGAATGATCTTCTGAAATAAGTGTTATGTAGGGATTTGTCTTCGGTCTCCGAAAAATGGTGGATGAACCCGTATTTGCACCAGTAGACCCAGTCTGGCTGTCATATCCAAAACTTGTCTACCCTGGAATTTGTTGTAGTCATACCTCACTCAGATGCTCTCGAGTTGAAATCTGCAGCAACTATCAGATATCCTTGGTGTTAAATAACAGCTCACTAAAGTAAATTGGATGGATTTAAAATAGCTGAGACCAAGGTCAGAACCGTTTTTTACCGCAACAAATGTACTTTTTCTAGCAGCCACATTGCTGTTGTTCCTGTTTCTTCTTCAAAGCAGATAGAGTGGGATGTGCATCCGTATTGTTCGCTAATGATACATATGTCGATGGCTTTTTCGGCAACAATCTGTTCCAAGAGCGCGTCTGCCGTTCTGCTCCTGTGTATATTTGCCTGAAATATTTTCATGTCCTACTTTAGATGACTCAAAGATTTGAGCCTCACATCCACGCATAGACAACACTTGGTTGGATTCGCACATTCTCTTATTCTGTGACCCGCCTCGCCACACTTGAAACATAAACTCGTTCTATCTGATCCCTTGCAACTTGCTCGTCTGTGACCCACAGACAGATATTGGAAACAACGTTTCTGACTGACCCATGGACGGATTCTAGCCTATGTTCAGCCAATTCTTATTTTTCCCATTTTCAGCAAAATGGTCACACTTTCAGCAGACAAAGTTACAAACGCTCCCGTCAATCTTATGCGCATTTCTTTATCAGAGTCATCGAATAGTTTCTTTACTGCGTTCTCCACTTCCTCTATTTTCGTAACGGAGTCCAGGTCACGAATCTCCATTGTTGTCATGGGCTTGAGTTCAGTAACCGAAGCCACTTGTTGTACAGTCTTAACTTCTTCTTCTGTTTTAAGCGTTCAGAAAGAGTATTTGAATAAATAAAAACATATTTTCATTGTAGCTCACAACACCTTTGAACGTTCTCACGACAATCGGATATATGTTCCGAAACGACCAACTTGGTCAAGCATTGTCGATTCAGCGAAAGCTGCACCTAACGGACAATTTTTTCAAAGGTTATATCGGTACATTTGATAATGCTATTTTATTAATTCTCCGCATTAAACCAGGTTGGTTGATCAGTAGGTCACAATGTCACTCGTAGAAACACGACTTCGGTCAGGTGCACTATTTGTAGAGTATGGTGTCCTCCAGATTATGTAATACGTAATATTACAGATTATGTAATACGTAATATTACAGATTATGTAATACGTAATATTACAAATTATGTAATACATAATATTACAGATTATGTAATACGTAATATTACAGATTATGTTATACTTAATATTACAGATTATGTTATACGTAATATTACAGATTGTGTAATACGTAATTAGGAACCTAACGTCCGTTGAAGACACTTCAACGTCTCCAATCAACGTTTCTGACGTTGAGATGATGATAGCCAGAGTCAAACCCTCTAAGGCAGTAGGACCAGATGGAATCTCGATGCTAATGCTGAAAAAATTAGGACGCCGGGCGCTGAAATATCTAAAAGCTATCCTTAAAAAGATTTGTGTATAAATAGGATTGTACCACATTGCTACTCAAAATGCATTTTATTTATTTATTTTATTTCAAAGTTTTTTACGCACATTACAATCATAATAGTAATAAGAACTAAAGAAAAAAAATTTTTTACGCACAAATTTAAAAGATTAATATATGAAAATACCAAAAAGGGCATTCGTCACTCAAAACATATATACGTATATTTATTTATTTTAATTTTTTGTGTTCACAATAGAATAGAATAAGTACTTATTTCTTAAAAAAAAAAATTATAATTATTTTAATCAAAAATAAAAGAAAAATCATTATATGAGTGTAAAAATTCAAAAGTTTTATATAAATAAGCATAAAAGTACCAAAGAGGGAATTTGGGCCGCCATGCAACTCCGCGTATAATAGCCCTATCACTCATGCTAAAATGTCACATAGAAACGTTAAGACATTCTGTCGTATACAGATCGTTCCGTTTTGTCAATAAGACAGTAAATTTCGGTAAGTATTGACATTTCTCTTTATATGCTAAAAATGAACAAACGTCACGTTGCGTGAAAGTGTCACTAACCTGAGCTTTAGACTTATGAAAAGCATTTGATATGACAATACTCATTGAAACAATAAGACCTGATACTAATTATTTTTAAACCTCCTTTTAAGATAATAATCTGATAATGAATGATGGTAATAATGATAATCGTTGGGTGATTTGAAAAAAGAAAGAAATAGTATTATTTCGATTTCTTGCCATAGGTGATTTTATGAAAGAAAATCTTACCTTTTGGTAGTCACAATCAAACACAATATGCCTTTTATTATGTACCAATTCACACTTCATTTTAGTTAAATATAATTCAATGTAATTTTAAGGAAATATAGTATTACTTTAGGAAAATATAATTCAAGCAAGTATAATATCGGTAAGTATAATTTGGGTAATTAGGTTTAATTCATTTGACAATTAATATAACACTTGAGGTAAGTATCACTTTAATTTAATACAACACTTTGGGTAAGTATATCTTTATTTTCAATTTAATATAGTTCAGTAGATATTTTATTTAATTTCTTGGTAATCAAAAGTAAATTAAAAAATGTAAGATAATTGTTGTTGATCCAATGGAAGATGTTAAGTGAAGTTAATATGTAATTTTATGTACCACCAAACTTAGAAAAAGCAAATTTAACAGTAACGGTAAAATATGAAGAAATTCACTTTGTTTATGGAAGTTTTGTAAAGAAATGGAAATGGAATGATAATCCACTTATGTTATTTAACACAAAAATTATTAATTAAAAAATAATATTTTTTTATTATTACTATTGGATAAAAAATAACTTTTTTTATTAAATAATTTTAGTGTTCAAACTAGTTTTGAATAAAGGACATCACTGCCGTACAATACAAAAAGATGGATTGAAGACTATCTCAGTGGCAGGCAAGCATACGTTGAATATAGAGGGAGGGTTTCCTGGTGACACGTAAACTCATTCTCTCACCTGAGAAGTCCACTGCGACCTTACTCATCTCCTGGATCAAAGGAGTACAGTTAAAACTGAACATTTGTATCGAAGGACTTACAATTCAAACTGTCTGTTACACTAAGATTTCGGATTTTTTCGATATCATGATGTGTTTCTCCAAATACGCCACCTACGTCCAGGAATAAGGTCTTTAAAGCACTGAACATCATGGGCCAAATCAAAAGAAGTAGCACTCGCCACGTACAAAGCAAAAGAAGATTCATAATTTCTTTTATTTGTTTGATTTACAGCTTTTGCAATACCTTTGAAAAAGTTCTATAACCAATATTATGAACTGCCATATTTGTCACACCCCCCTGGAAAGAAATCGAAATGTTGCTGCAATCTGGTAAGGTTTAGTGAAACAAGAAAACAAGAAAAAATAATTTGCATATTTAAAAATTTCGTTTCTATTCACCTGTCAGCTGTAGCTCTCATGGGATTAAATACATTCATGTACACATAATTGGTCATTACAACCCTTCAGTCACGATTACGACATATCTCCTCACACCACTTATGTTGCGTGTGTTAAGTTTATACATGTAGGTCCCATTTTAAAGTCGACTCTGAACGACAGATTTTTGAGAAATTTTTTCATAACAATTTTCTTTACCCTCAGAGTTTTTGCTGGTTAAGAAATATTTTTTCATATTTCGTTTTGTTCAAGATGCCTGACCTGCGGATTGAACCATAGACTTTCGCCTAATAAGCCAATACACTATCTACCAGACTACGGCAACATCATGGAATTAAATATATGCCTAAATTACCTCATGCGTATATTTAACTTGTATATTTTACGTTTTTTAATGTAATCATAACTTAATATAAATAGTACAGGCATTTTATTTTTTTATTTATTATTTTTTATCTTTGTTTTGATTTTGTTATTAACAGATATCTGACTGTTTAAATGTTTTATTCCAAATTTTTTGAATGCTATCAGAACACCAAAAGCAAAACTCAACATGAAGCACATTGTTTTAATTATTTTATGGTACTAAGTATAAGAATCTATTCTAGAATTGAAGTCCTTTACGGCGTGTCAGTAGGAAAACGCAGTAAAAGCAAAATGTTAATCCAAATTAGAATTATACGTCACCCATCATGAAGAAAGTAACACAGATCACATTTAATAAACTTATTTATTTAGACTTCAGATGAGTGTTTACATAATATACATTTTTGTCTTCATTAAGAGTGAAGATTTGTATCTATACTTTCTATATTTCTATTTTAACAGTTCTCTTTTTATATCACAAATAATTTAAATTACCAAATTATTCCAAAATAAATTTAAAGCTTTTTTGTAAATATATTAGACAGTCTGAACCATTCCTTTTAAAGAAAAATTTTAACTGAAACTGTCTGAATTTATGTATATCTTAATTTAATATATTATAGTATAATCATTGTCATTGAAGACCAAATAATTGACCAAATTGATACATTCTAACATTTTTATTTTATAAAGTGTTACATTAAGTGGAAAAATAAATATTCCCGTATAACCTTTATATCATAATTAGTTTTTAAAGATATATAAAAGACATTAAATTAAACCAATAAAGCTATAGTCGAATTAGTTGAAATAATTTCAGGATCATCTTTATCCAACCATGTCTCAACGTGTTTTGATTGAAAAGGGTTCTCACTATAAATAGATTGCATTCTGAGATTAATGCTATATGTTTGACCATAACCGAAGCTTTCGCATCTTGATGACAGGGATGAGTCACTATAAGAGGACGTGGAACTTTCATAACCTGATGAAGCTGGCGATCCCTTTGGACACTGAAAATTTTTGGGCGATAGCGTAGGCACAGAGGTAGCTGGGCTAAAGGCACTTCGTGGACTTAAACTTCTAGAATCTACAAGAAAGTTGGAATTATCTGTGTATAAAGTCATGTTTTCTTTTACAGCAACTGGAAAGGTATTATCATTGCATGAAATGAAAACAGAATTTGAAATTTTGTTTGTGCAACAGTTGTTACTCAAGTTTTTTTCTGTTAGTTCAAAGTGTTCAATTTCCGAGCACATGTTTACGTTACTAGTTGTACTGCTGTCGTTATTTTCACAATTGTCAAGTAAATATGGCTTAAAAAGCTTAACAGGTTTAGAAGGTGGAAATTTCTCTTCCACACCTACTTCAATTTCAATATCATCATCTTCATTAGAAGCACTTGTTTCTTGTTTCTTTAATAATTTTGGCAGTTTTTCTGGAAAATTATCACCAGCACTTTTCGTACTAGTTGGCAACTTCCGCTTTCGATATGTCAAATCAACCACATCAAGTGAATCGTCCCATTCTTTTTTAATAGGCACTCCTTCAGAAGGTTTAACTTTTGAGCTTTGCTGATTATATTTATTAATAATTACTTCAGGCATCATGTCACGACGATGGTGCATGGACAAATCCATTGGTCCAAAGGGATATGCAGTGGAATATGAAACATCACTTTTAATATATGGTAGGTGCATACTAGATGAACTGAACGATCTACCAGATTCATCAGTCAAAATTAAACTTTTCTCTGTCAAATATGAAGGATAATTTTTAGATGGCAATTGAGTTAAATTCAGCTTATCAATGTGTTCTGCATTAGTTATAGTATAACTATTTGTAGTAGATTTCGTTGATGATATGACGTTAATAGCCGCAGGAGTAAAATACGATGGCTGTTGTTGGGCAGTATGAAGATGTGATAATGTTGAAGGATAAACCAATTTATGGTATTGATATGATGACGAATCCTGCGACTGATGGACTTGCGAATGCAAATGATGCTGTGTATTAGAAAGATTATATGCTGGAATTCCATAGTGATGATGATGGGAGTGAGTTACAGGCGACAATGAGGAACTTGTATCTCTACCGCTGCTGTTAATCGGCGATGGACGTAAAGGAGTAATGACCGCTGCCGTTGTTGCTGAAGAACAGACAGTGTTTGTACTATTTATTCCTGTTGGAACCACATTTAACGGCTGTAAATTGGAACCATCAAATAATCTTTGAGAGTTTTGGGTAGAAGTATTAAGCTCAGGTATGACAGGCCCTGTAGGCGCCTCCTCAGATCTTACTGATTCCACATTCAAATGTGTAGAGTTTCGTTGGCCTGATGTGAAAGAATTACCCATTGAGGATTCTGTTACAATTGTATGCATCTGTGTCTGGGTTTGTGGTTGTTGATGATGTTGAACGCTTACGTTATGAAATTGATGTTTAATTGAACTATGATTTATATTCGCCACTGATGAACGAAGGCTAGATTCACATTGTAGCCATTTTTGAATTTGTCTGCGGTGAATATTATATTTTCGAGCTGTAGCCCTTTGATTTCCCTTACAATCACTATCATTTCTATACGACTCAAGAACCTGAAGCTTAAATTGAGGTGTAAATATACGTCTTGAGCCCATTTTGGGATTGCTGGCGTTAATAGAGACGCCTCTGGAACTCACCAGTGGAGCCTGTGAAACATGGGTCGCAGTTTTTAAAGTTGAAGATTCCATTTTATTTACGTTTTTAAGTCTGTATTTGTTTATTTTTTATTAGAATATTTATTTAATAAAGTATTTTTATAACTTATATTATTCAATAATGTATTAACGTATTAACATTCATTTTCTATGAAATATTATGTATATGTATATATATAGGCACTTCCGATTAAAAGCTTTATTTACTTAAAAATATAAAGTATCATTAAATAATGTTCTTAAAATAATAAGAAATCGTTTTCTCGGTCTTATACACTGTACACATTCAACGTCTTGGTATCCGACGGCTTTTCTGACCGAACACCTTAAAATCCAAATCGCAAGTGTTATGCGTTCTGTTTGGACGACTCGTTCTAGTTGTTTGTTAGTAATTTGCTACCGTAGCTGACTGTCGACAGTGTGTCTCATAGCTTAAATGAGCGCGGGTATAAAATGTATTATTTTTGTTCTAATAGTTGAGTAAGTGTGAATGTCTACAAACGGTGCGGGACTGAAGGTGTGAAACGAAACAAACAGCGGCAAAATAACAAGAACACGTTCGATCACTTCGTTTTTTCTTTTCCAACTAACTAAGCAATGCTACAGAAATATACTTGAATGTTTATTTCACCAGACACTGGCAGACATTCTGGCTCTAGGTGTTTCTTTGTATTAGTGTGTACTACAATTCACGATTAATATATCTGATGCATATTTACAAATACACACATTTGAACAAAATGTTAAAAATCAACTGTTGCTTTGTTATAGCTATGAAAGTGTGAGGGCATACTTGTGTATGCATATATATATACATATGTAAATATACGTACAGCCATAAGAATGTATGTAGGTAGAACAAGTATAATTTCTCATTGATTGAAATTCTTGTGTCTGTTTACACATCTAATAGTAGATATATTATATATAGTCCTATATATATATATATAGTAGTATATATATAATATTATTAAGCACAATATAGTGTATATGTATTAAATAAACAACGATTCTCTGCTCGCCTCTTCGTCAGTCAGTCATTCAAACTTTTTGCTTTTTTGACCATATGTCTACATCCGATTAGCGAATGAAAAACAAAAACATTAGTGGGGTACATAGTTTTTAAACAATATTTGTACCTATATAATAAGAAATACTCCCATGAGATTTAAGATGCATGCGGTTCACGTTGAAGTCTTGTAGAAAATATTGAATGATCAGAGAGAATAAGATATGAATTCCTCTAAAATTTTAAATTTGTAAAAATCTTGATATAGCTTTGTATTTCATATTACGTATCATTATTCCCCTGATATTACGGAGAACGTATAAAGTTAATAAAATAATGTTACATATAACAAAGTATACATTCATTCATTCATACCTAATTGAGCAGAATGTAATATAAGTACTGATAAGCATTCGTATGCATTATTAAGAGCAAAAGTACTTTCTTAATTTGATTCTAATATTTTTTGCAAAATAGAATTAAAAATAAATACTGTGAGATTTAATAACCCATTGAATGTTTTCTATTTTCAAAATTGTATTCTGTAAATAGAATTTTATTGTAATAAATGTGAATGTTTTCTATTTTCAAAATTGTATTCTGTAAATAGAATTATTTGTAATAAGTCAAAGTATTGCGTTGTATACATTGTAGGTATATACTCAAAATGTATAAGATAAATTATTATTAAAAAATACTTTAACTATAATTGTATAAGATGTCTGAAAATCGTATCGATGAGCGCCACAACGCCTACATTTTATTAAACCACCTTTATATAAGTATGAACGTATGTATGAACATTCTGATAAATAATAGCATAAATATACATATACATATGACCGGGGAGTCTACTGTTGACAAACAGGTTTTTATACTTACCAACCACCAACAAAAACGAAAAATGTACATGTTGCCATGTTTCATATAAATACTTGTTTGTGATCAGTTGTTGACGCAATATCAGCAACTAGTTTTATGCCCTTTCTTCCCCTTCTTAAACACACTTTGCCCACATTATTTTGAGTGGACGGCGTTAAAAAGCAATTTACACGATTATATTCGATTTGTGTATATGTGAGCGTGCACTCGTAAATGAGAATGTAATATTTTTTTACGAACGACATAGCAAGTATTTAGTATATCTTATCGGTATTAGTGTGAAATTCCATTACAAATACATGTCTTTTTTATAATTTTCTTTGTTTAGTTTGATTTTTTATTGTATTTTGTTTGGATGCATATACAATCAAACGAACATTAATGCGCTCGTGCATATACATGCATGTTTAGTTTTAGTTCGATACGATGAATGGTTTGTGTATTGTATTATCACAATATGTGCATACATTCATATGCTCAGTATTCGTACATTCAAAGACGCCTTTTATACCCAAGTTTTATTGGTGTGTCGTTATTGTTCTTCTTGTTGTTATTGCTTGTTTATTTTCGTTGTTCACAGCTCGTGCAGACAGTAAATGTGGCAACAACGCTGACCGGAGTAGACTGAATGTCGCCACTTCACACAATAATACCAGACAGAATGTCGACGTGTTGATTTAAGTCGAATTGACTCACCTTGTTTTGCACTATTCAACCATTACATTGCATATGAATATACATATGTATATGCATTCATACACGTGTATGTTCATACGTACATATAAAATGTTGCGTTTAATATATGTACCTTGGCGTGTACTTTGGAAATTAAACAATATGGTAAAATAGATCAAATGCTTAAGAAGATTTGACATTACATTATTAAGTATAATTTAAACAATTAAATTAATTTTTTCCTATGTGGTTTAAATTTAATCCTTATCCCGGAGTATATAAAAACAAATTTTTTTGGTTGTACCTATGATCACGCTAATATACTTTACTTATATACATTCATACCTATACATATACATATACATACCTATACATATGTATGTATACGTATATACCTGATAAGTATGTGATGTACTTATGTTGTTTTAACTAAAGATATTTTAATCTACATACATCATAATCATATTGATACGAAAGCGATCCAAAAATTATATGACTTAACAAATCTGGGAAATATTGTTTTATATGTCAACATAATCTTAATAGCTGCATAAAGCTGAGTTCGAAAGCTTAAATTTTTTAAATACGTACATATATCAAAAATACAAATGTGAAATTTTTCCTAAATAAATGTAGATTAAAAACTTAACTTCCTTTTGTAAAAGGGATATTTTTAAAAAAAGAATTTCATGTAGTATTTTTATTTACACAGACGCCTAAGTCACGGCGAAGAAGTACTTTTAATTTTATTTTATGCGATATTATTTTCCATTATTTATTAAAGCATTACGTGTTTTTTTTTTTTTTTGGTTTAGGAGAATGATAATTATGGGATGGGAGATTAATGTTCGAAAATAGTTTAATAAATGGGTCTTATAGTGATATACAATATTAGATAAAACTAAAGCGAGGAGTAGTTCAAAAAACAATTTTAAAATTGAAGTTTTTGTTAATGATTCATTAAGACTATACGCTATGCTTACTAAAATAACAAAAACTAACATACTCTTCATTAAAAAAAATATTCATAAAAAATAACAATTTTCGCTGTCCTCTCACAACAAAACTAAAGTTAGTACATATTCAATTCAAACAATAGAAATTTTAACATATTCAATATTTAGTTGCATATTCCTTATTTTTCAAAACTACAGCACATCTGCGTGGCATTGACTCAATTAGGTCAGATAAAAACTCTTTTGAGATGCCTTTCCATATGATTTCTACCTGTTGTAAAACATCATCCTTAATTTTGACAATCTACAATGTCTCAAGGACTTTTTATAGAATTGAGATCAGGTGATTGTGCTGGTCACTTTATAACATTGATTTTATTAATCACAAACCACTCTCATACATTTAGCAGTATTTTTCAGGTCTTTACCTTGCAGACATAAACACCTTAGTGGCATTTCCTTTTCTGCATGTGGCAGCAAAACTTTATTTAATATTATCTTTGTACATAAAACGGTCCATTTACATATGGATTGGCGCGATTGCACGGTACCAGAAGCTCCTCTCCTCGGAGCTTTACAGTACCTGTAGTATACCGTGTGATAAGACACTGTTCTCTTGATCCGTCAGACCTTTAAGATAAAATGTTAAAAAAGCTGTCCATTTAGCAGTCTATTTGTCCAGTTTACATGTTTCTTTAAAAAAAAACAGGCTTGAATTGTCTATTCTATTGAGAAATAAATGGCCTTTTTCGCTTCCGCTAAGCTATTTTCCACAGCTCATTTTTAGATTACAGTTGAATCGTAATGGACCCTCCTGATACAAACAGTCCTTTTTAAAATTATGATTATGGCGGTATCTTCGCGTTTGTTGCTTTTTAGGAGTTGAAAGAATCCATTAAAGCAAAAACTGCTTAAAATTCGAAAAATTTTCCTACGGCAAACTTTTTTGCAATGCATGTCACTGATTTTCAATCATTTTAATCACTAAATATTTTTCCTTTTTTTGAGCTATTTTTTCAACAGGTATAAATTCCATAAAAGGGATATTTTTCTATGAATATTTTTCTTTTATTTTAAGCTAATACAAATTTTTGGCCTATTATTAAAATTTAATATATTGATAGGAATCTTAATTTTTGATTACTGCATTACGACACTTAATTTGTCGACTTCCATTGTCCATTAATACTTTTTGTTAATCACTTCCTTCCAAATGTAACATTTAGATTTTCCATGGTATTGAGATATGGGAAATAACCAGAGATTGTAGTAGTCCTTTAAGTGTATTATGGATTTTTGTCATTCTTAGATCTTTAAATCAGTGGCTTATTTCCCCGTTTAAAATGGATATGAATGCGCCACTTATCATCATATCCCTTGTAATATCAACTGGACCTTTTCCTTTCTCAGAAAGATATCCCCAGACCATAAACTTGTCTTCTATCTATACTTTCAGTCCATTCTCTTTCTCCTTGGCCGTCTGAGGAAGGAAATTCTATCATTTCCTCTTGAGTTATATTTGGGCTCGTCTGAAAATACGACAGATTTTTATTTCTTTCTTTTTTTTATTTCTATACCAATTTATACGCTATTTGGCAAATTTTAAATAAGCAGTGAGAGTTTTATTAGATATCAATAATTTTCCGTAGGCCAAAAGCAACAATGATCAATGACCAGCAATTTTTCTATTTAATTTTCGCAATAGGTTATTTTTATATGATTAATCAGACTAACCCAGATGGCATTGTTGAATGGTAATAAACCTTTCTGTACTTATAGAATATGTAATCGTTGAAATTTAAATGTTATATCTATTCCTATAGATATATATTCCTACAGATATGACATCTAATTAGAACATGGAATGAGCGTTATTAAAACGTCTTTGTAAAATATTCTAATATATTATAATAATTCTTTAACTTTTAGCCTTAAGTCTTGTTTCATTGAACAATTTTGTTCATATTATATTACGAAGCATAATAATTGTAAATTATGTGGTAACAATTGATTCTTTCCAGTAGCAACAAACTTAAAGTCAAAGAAAAAGTCTACATTCACTGTAGTATGTTTATTTTTCTTCTCAATAATTTCTATGTTATATTTTTTTCATATCCGTGTTCCTCTTCAAACAAATGTCTTAAACAATACTAAAGCATCTTTTTTAATTTGATTAAAGCTACGGTGTATGTAGCCTTTTTTTAATATGTGATTCAATATGTGATCAATTAGAAAACTGCCTAGGATTGTTTGGTGAAGTTCAAATCACTGGCATTCTTTTTTCTACCTACCGACGTACTCAACCAAGTATTGTTTTTGATTCGATCAGTTGATCAAATAAAGTTTGATTTCTTTAATTCTTCGATCTAAACTTCAATTGAGGTATTTTGGACCATTGTGAACTCAACACGCATTACTCTACTGATAAAATGTATTTGTTATAATAAAGATGTATAAATGCAGTGTACAGCATAAGTCTATGACTCTTATTTACATAAACAGTTTTATGAATTTATAGCAAAAATTTGTAAAAATAATTGATATTTTTTTATTTATTTCATTAATTTATTTCTTTGTAAGACATTCTTAATGTGTTCAACAACAAACAAAAAAAGTTATGAAAAGTGTCGAAAGTGTTGGTACTCCAAAAAGAAACTAAAATTCCAAAGATAGTGTATTAAAATGTTCTACTTAATATTTAGTATAATATCCCTTAAGGCCAAGTACTCCATTTAACCCATTTGGCATTAAATACACCAGTTTTTTGTTTTTTCTGATGATATTAACTCCAAATATTAGTTAATTATATACCTATGGAATTTATACATTTTACCCAAATTGCAACAAGATTTTCTACTGCATTTTAGTTTTAGTTTACGCCACACTTTTAGGTCTTACAAAGTACAGTTCTTGCCTGATCCAGAATTGTTTTCGTTTGGCTTAATATTGTCTTATAGACAAATATTTGTTTGAAACTGATTTAGGAAATCGGAAAATGTTTTAGGAAAATGTTAAAAAACTCTTTTCTTTAGATTTTCTTCACTTAATTTGCAACGTTTTAGTTCGGTTAGTGACATTTGCAAAACTATGTATTAACTGACACAACTAATTTCGGTTTTTTTAAATAATTTAGTTTGCACAGTTACATTAACCGTTATAATTTTTTAAGTATTACGTGTTCTCTTTAATATTCGGACATTGTTATATCAATATGTTACACGCCAAAAAGTTTTGATTGGTTTTCAATCTCTCCTACGTAAAGTCTTGTTGAGTTGATGGTAAAATCTGTGGCAGAAGTTTTTGCCTCCTACCCAATATGTTTAAAATAGTTTAAGATTAATTTGGCTAGTTTATTCAAAGTGAATACACGATGTTGAGATTATTAATTTGAAGGGAAGTGCATATTCCTCTTCGTAACGTCAGTTCACTATATTTTTTGCCCTGCTAAACAGAGTGCATGTTTGAATGACGTCCCTTAAATTTGTACTAAATACAAAATCAGTTCCATTAGCTTCTTGAACATATCTCTGGCTATGTTTTTAATTCTTTAAAGACCAACCAATAAGTTGGTTGTCCATGCGAAACGGAAGATGTTATTTAAGTTCTGATTTCTTCAAAATAGAATCTTAAACTACATGAATTTGCTTTTCTGTAGGAAGGTATTTGATTTCATTTTTATGATGCTCAAAAAGAGCATCGGTAGCAGCAATGTAAATTGTATTTATTGTAAATCCCATAAACTGGTCACATTTGTTATAAAACTACTCATTGTCCGCACCGACTACTAAAACTAAAATTTTCAATCGATGCTTCAGTCGTGAGTTCCTTTGCTGTCCTAAGCTTTCGTATTAGAACAATGTAATTTTTCACTGTATCAGTATAGGATACTTGGCAAAGGGCTGACTTGGATATTTGAGAATTGTTACAACTTTAGGTATAGCTATCTCTGATACATAGTGCGTTTGCCAAATGTGCACACTGGTAAAATTCTTTTATTTGGGTATTGATTAAAACCATAGTTGCATAGCCTTTAGAGACAGAAATTAATTTTTCAAGTTTTTCTAAAATAAATTGAAGGTGGCATGCTCGATTTGATAGATGAAATGGGTTCA
This sequence comes from Sarcophaga bullata, assembly GCA_005959815.1. NCBI lineage: Eukaryota > Metazoa > Arthropoda > Insecta > Diptera > Sarcophagidae > Sarcophaga > Sarcophaga bullata. The sequence continues at coordinate 101,924 of QOCX01000533.1, forward strand.
TCAATTCTATTAGCAAATAATGAAAACATGTTTTGACGAATATCAATTTATAATTAGTAATTGTGAAAACTACACTACCAAAAACATATCTTAAATCAAATTCTATTTCAAATTAATATTCCACCTTTCACCACATCAATCAACTTCAGCCAAAAAAACATTGGAAGTAGTAACCTTCATCATTTCAGCAGTATAATACCTTAGACATTTTCAGTAGTATAATATTAAAACACTCAGCATACAATTTAGAGCTCTAGGCTCGTTATCCTTAAATAGTTCATTTCACGTTAAAAATTATTTATAGCGGCCAATCCGCTATACTAGCTGTCATCTTCTGATTTATACTTTTAAGATTCTCTAAGAATTTTAAATCTATTATGAGGTTAATATTTATAGGTTAAAAGCGAAAGGAAATTAAAATATGTTAGAACTAGAGAAGAAACATAATTTAAAAGCGTTTTGAAAAAATATAACCCGACTGTTAGACTCTTTAAATAATAAGTACGCTAATTTTTGTCCGATTTGATCAAACGAAGCGTTAATCTCTTCACAAGATACTGCACCTTCAGAATGTCATGACTTATTTCATATTGTTTAATTAAAGTTTGCTGGTATGAACGGACTAACTTGAAAAAATATGAAAAAAATTCGAAATTGTCAAGTCAAATAATTTATGTATGTATATTGTTTCAAAGGCCCATCCCTTTCCCTTCTAATAAGGTTTAAATTTTGGACATTGGTTCATAAATGTTTGTGTAAACAATAAATTTGTGCGTAAAGTCATAAAAAACAGTTTTTGTCAAATAAAACAAATTTTTTCAACTAACTGAACAACTTAGACTAGGTAGTTACTTGGGTGTATTTAATTTTTTGTATTTTGTCGCATAGTGTAAATAATATATTTTTAATTACATTTTATATAGCTTTTTTTGAGTCGTGACGTTTCTTAAATAAATTTAACAATTTTATTTTTCTCTTTTAACTTTTAATTTTAGAATTTAAGGCGATACTACTATTCTTGCAATTTTTTTATTTGATTTTGAATCTTTCAAAATCTTTTTCATATTTATTATTTTACCATAATTTTCTTCAATTTTAATTAATGTATATATTTTTCTTATTCAAACACTAGCTGATGAGAGTGAGAACAAAATTTTTGATATTCACCAATTCAAATTTGCAAACACGAATTTTGCCATACTCGAAAAAGATGGTTCGCGGTCAGGTAATGTTTGAAGGCGAAGTTCGGTCGGTTCTTTAAGTTAACTACAACTTTTAAACACATTTAACCCAGTCTTCTACCGCGCGTCGTTGGGAGTGGTTGTGTTAATTTTTTTAATTTTTTTTAAACCAGAGTAATTTTTCAAACAAATTAAGTGTTTTTGCTGATTTCTAATCATACAAACGTGTTTGTTAAATATCAGCTGATAATTTTTCAACAAATTTTTCGTGATACAATTTTCGTTATAAATTTCCGTGAAAATGGCCTCAAAACGAAAGAAGTTCTGGGGAAATAACCCGAAATTTAAAAAATCTAAATCTAGTAATATATTTCAAGTTCTTTCCGACCTGGAGGATGATGATAACTCAAATATCGATATTGAAGAACAAACGGGTGATGCTGTAAAGGTGCCTCCAATTATTGTAGATAGCTGCCACAAATTAACAGCAGTAATGAAACTTTTGGGAAAAGGTTGTAAATATAAAAAATGTCTATTGGAACAAAGATAATTCCAAATACATTGTCTGAGTATACGCTATCAAAAACCTAAAATTGGAGAAAATGCAGTTTTTTACACATCCAATAAAAGATAACAAAAAGTTTAAACTCATGCTTTTTGGTCTACCCAAGATTGATGTAAATTCTATTAAAGATGAATTCAAATTTAACTTTAACATCAAACTGAAAAACATTAAAGAAGTTTTAAACTCGCGCTCAAATGATGACGACGCATTACACATGCTAGAGTTCAATAGAGAGCAAATTACCAAACGTGAGGTAGTCAAAATAAAATATGTATATGATGTCGTAGTTCACTGGAGAAAACCGATACGTCTATCAAGAGGAACTACCCAATGTTCGAAGTGCACTATGTATGGTCACGGGCCGGCAAATTGCTTTAGAGGTGTCGCTGGCTTAAGATCGGTGGAAATCATGATTACGCGAACTGCCAACTTAATAAAGTTCCTACAAACGGGCCGGTAATCTATAAATGTTTTAACTGTATAAAAAGGAATTTGAAAAACGTGAATCATCGAGCAGATGACCCACACTGTCCCTCAAGGAAGGAGTACATTGGGATTAGAACAAAAACCACTAGCAGTAGACGTCCTAACAAATTTGTACAGCCATAAATATTAACTACTCACCAATGGAAGAAGAATGCTTTAAGGTTAATGATGAAATTAAAACAGGTAATTCTGCACAACTTTCTTATGCTACAGTAGCTGGTGCAAGTCGTTACACCGACGAGAGAAACGACTTATCCAACCAACAAATATTAGACATTTATTTCGAAGCAATTGATGCTTCAGAAAAATGTAAAACTAGGTATGACAAATTGAGAGTACTTGGAAATATGCTCCGTCATGTCATATAATGTCATTAAGTTGCCTTAAAGTTATGCACTGGAATGCACAAGGTATAACAAATTCTGCGTCTATAGTAGAACTAAGGCATTTTCTAAATGAACAGCAAATAGACCTTATATTTATTAATGAAACATTTTTAAATATATGCCACAATTTTAAAATTAGAAACTATAAAATATACAGACAGGATCGAGTAACACATCGTGGGGGTGTTTTAATTGGCGTCAAAATGTCTATTCCGCATGAACGAATCTCAAAATACCCAACTGCGGTATTAGAAAATGTTTCTGTGTTGATTAAAATAAACAACAGACCAATTAGATTTACGTCAGCGTACTGCCCAAAATACACACCAAGCTTTATTAGTGATCTGGATTTAATCACACAAACCACTCATACAAATGAATTTTTTGTTTTTGGCGACTTTAATGCGCACCATTTGAGCTGGGGATGCCTAAAAAATAATACAGCAGGTTTAAACCTCTTCAACCATCAGCTTAATTCACAATACTACATACATTATCCAGATTCACTTACTAGATTTAGCCAGAACACAATAGCCAGACAGCCATCTGTTGTAGATATTTTACTTACGAATTCAATTCTGGAAATTTCACAAACTTACACTTTACCAAAGATGCTGAAGTCGGACCACGTTCCAATAATATGCAAAATATTTGGTACTATTAGAGAAACTATAGTGGAAATCCCTCTTTATAGCAAAACAAACTGGAATATATTAAGAAAATTTGTTGATGATGAGATAGTTAACAATAACTTACAACAACTATTATAACAGTAACAAACATCGAAGTTATTTTATCAAAAATTACTTGTATACTCCAAGAATCTTTCAATCTAATTCCCAAAGGTAAAAAGCTGAATTGGCAGAGAAAACTTTCCAGGCTTAGCCTGTATTTAATAGGTCAACGAAATAAATACCGGAGAAAATTACAAAGAAGTAATATAACATCAGAAATAAATACAATTCAGTGTATCCTAAAACAGGTGACTTTGTTTATAAATTACCATGTCAAAGAGGACAAAAACAACAGCTGGTATCAATTTCTAAAAGGGATGCCAAATAACAATAAAAAGTTTTGGAAATTAAGTAAAGCAATAAAAGGTAAACAAAAAACGCTAGAAAATTTAACAGTTGATGGCACTGAGGTACATAACACTTTTCAAAAAGCTAATATTATTGCTGATGTTTTTGAAAAAGTTCATAACACCACTAGTAATATTACATCATCCATTGATCTTAAGGTTCAAAAGTACAATGATTGGCTAGACAAACAAACTGTTTCGAATAGTGTACCGACATACGCAACATGCGTAGATGAAGTTAAATTTTTTATCAAAAAACTAAAAAACACAAAAGCCCCCCGCCTTGACGGAATAAGTGCCATATTATTAAAAAATGTATCTAACATATTTTTTAGCTTTATTACAAAAATATTTAATTCGTGCTTGAGAAAAGGTTATTTTCCAAAACTCTTCAAAACTGCTAAAGTCATACCTATAGCTAAGCCTGGAAAAGATCCCAAATCGCCTATTAGTTATCGACCTATCAGTATGTTAAACATGCTAGATAAAGTATTTGAAAAAATAATATTGGATAGACTACAGAAATTTACGGAAGGCTTCAGAAATGAGCACTCGACTATTTACCAGGTTAAGAGAATTGTAAATATAGTTCAACATTTCAAAGAAAGTAGAAAAAAGTACAGGAGTGGTATTTTTAGATATCGAAAAAGCTTTCGACTCCATATGGCATAGTGGTCTAATTTACAAACTTGGTTTGTGGTAAATATAGATGGTGTGTATTCTACTGAAAAATTTTAGCTGGTGTTCCACAGGGTTCAGTGCTATCTCCAATCTTATATGCAATCTATATATCTGATTTAAAATTATTAAAAGATCATACTTCGGCGTTATATGCTGATGACACTGCGCTCATATCAACTGGTAAAGTCTCCAATGCTATAGTCAAAAAAGTAGAAAATTCTCTTTTGCGCACCAAAAAGTTCTTTTTAAAATGGAAAATAAAAATTAACGATTTAAAAACTCAGACAATATTATTTCCTTTTAATAAATCACCAAAGCGCATGCCTAGTAGGCGACTTGCCATACAAGGAACAGATGTACCTTTCAGTAAAATATTTGGGAATTACACTAGATACAAAATGAACTTTTAAGCAGCACATATTACAATTCTGTACAAAAGCAATTAAGTCGGCAGAGCTTTATATCCACTAATGAATCACAGATCGACGTTAAACATTAAAAACAAAATATTACTATACAGAATGTGTATTAGACCAATATTGACCTATGGATGTCAAGTATGGTCAACTAAATGTGCTAAAACCTATTTACAGAAGCTGCAAATAATTCAAAACAAAAACTTAAAGATTATATATAATTTACCTCGAAGATATTCCACAGCTCGTCTACATATAAATTATAACGAAGACTTGATTGCCACGGTATTTGATAAATTAACACAAAGATTCGATGATCGTAACAGATATTCAAACTATGCTTTAATAAAAAATTTGCATGTTTAGCTCTTTTCTATCTTCATCTTTGAAGATAACAAAACGGGTGAAGTAAGAATTTCTTATACAACTTTTTTAATTTATTTGTTTTTTTTTCTTTTTCTGTCTATTTTTAGAAATAAGGTTTTTTCTATCTTTTTGCTTTAAGTTGTAAATACTTACTTTATAAATGTTTATATCATAATTTTTAACTCAAATATTTTTACTTGATGCAATACCTTTAAGTAATATCTCATAAGTTGTAAATATATTAAGATTTTTTATATTTTAAAAGGTGTTTGTTATGATAGTAATAATAATAAATAAAAAAAAACATATTTAACCTGTTTCCGAGGAATAAACCTTTGATCAACTCTTATCGTAATGGGGGTTTTTTTTCTTATAATTATATATAGATAATTATTATATAGATAAGGAAAATTTCATTACGAAAAAAGTTGTCATCCTATTATAGAAGTACTCCTTTTATAACGCTATATTTCGTCATACTCAGTTAACAGGTTAAGTCGACTTTAATTCTTTGTAGCAACGATTATTTTGTGTCACTTTCACTTTTTATTTTACGACTTAAATGACTTTTCTATTATTCCAAATTTCCGAACAACACACTAATACTGCTGCTTTCAATGATTACAATATACTATTTGGAAACTTTAATGTCTATCAAACAAGCTAGTGCTGTAATGCTAACAACACATCTCTTTCTTCAACTCAATATATTATGATATATTCCCTTCCTATTCATTTACTCAATTCCACCAGTCTGCCATCAGTACTTAATCTTCTTTCAGCGAAATATATTTCTCACAAATATATTCTGAAATCGAGAGCTTTTTCGTTCGGGTATTATTTTCTTTTACTAAGAAAATGGAAAATATGTACAATTGGATATAAATAATATTGAGATAATACTGGTCGGCATTAAGCTTCGGTATTTAATATAAAACACTGATCAAAGGCAGCGTGTACTTGTCCTTCAAATAACATTAATCAGCAATTGCTATCGAAATCAGCCTAGACTTCCAGAATTAGGAGGAGATCCTATTACACTTTTGGAGTACTTTAGTGGCTCAAGTTCACTCACTGCATGTTACTGGAATTTTATTTCAATTTTTAATTCAATTATAAATAAAAACACAGTTTCCATTAAACAAAAAGAAACGGGAAGGAAATGGGAAGATGGGGAGATAAAAATCAGCCCTATCACGAATATTCGCAAAGATTTTACTTCTCACAGAAAAAACTTTTTTCACGAAAAGTATCCTCCAAACATCAATTCCGCCAGAACAAGAAATGAAAAAGCAATGTGATTATCAGGGCGGTCTCGGAAAAGATTCCGATGTACACCAGCCAAGTCAACATTCAGAAAAGTCTTTGCAGAAGTGATTAACATTTTCGATACCCATTTCTGTTCTGCCTGAATTAAAGTACTAGAAACAACGGAAGCAAAAAAGAAAAATCGCCCTAGCTTTCCACATTATATTCCTGACGTAGTCTGGCTAGGCTTGTTAAAATGTTTATTTCAAGAACAAAGAAAAAATTTATAATATTTAAGTGGGAGCAGATTCACGTGAGTCTTTCACGACCATATGGTTAAGAGAGGTAAAGTTGTTGTTTTGGAACCAAATTCCCATATCCCTAGTGTGTTTAAGGGGTATAATTTGTATAAATTTTTTAATAAAATAATGAAAATTTAAAATTTTAGTGGCGTCCAATATTCACCTGAACAATCGTATTAAAGTCTAAACACCAATTTGACCACTTATTTTTTGTGTACTGCTTTATTACATAGTGTCTCTTAAATTTTATGTGTTCATCGTAAAATTGTTGTTTGTTGTTTTTGTGAGAACTTTGAAATGAGGCATTCAGAAGATTCATTACTGGCACTATTTAATATGATCTGTAGTAATTCTATGTACATCTTCAAAACGTGATTTTGACATAACACTTGATATATGTATAAGGATTTGGTTCTGTAGGCTTTCCATGATTAACTAAACTCATTTTTTAATTGTATCATTTTCTATAAAGAATATTTCTAGTAGCGTATGGAATTGATTTTTTTATTATACGTTGGACCAATCTACCAAATTCTCTAGTCAAAAAGTGTAAGCTTATCCTCTTCAGCATATTTTTTCGAATTCATATTCCGAAATAAAAAAACATTATAAATGTATGATCTTCGATCAAACTTAAAAACAGGTTAATCGTTACTAAGTGGCACAATTACAAAAATTAAACACTCGGGCAATTTGTGCTGTTGGAATACCGCATCATTAATTTGCAAGAGCAGATACGCCTTGCTCTTTATTTTGTGTCAAAAGCCTTTCCTTTATCTACTAACTGATTCAAAAAAACATTGAAATAAAAATTGAAACAAAGAATAGTTTATAAAAAAAAACAAGTAATAATTCTTAAACATATTAATAGAAAATAGTTTGAATTTAATTCCACTCTTTTTTCTAATTTCTTTCACATTCCTTCATCCGTAAACGCTCCATAAATGCTTTATTTCTTCTAATAATGTTTTTGTTGCAGAGCAGTTTGCTCCTTTTGTTTCGATGCTAAAAGTTTTTTTGTTCCTAAAAGCTTCCTTTGCAGTGCGTCGTAGAAGCTTTTAAGTTGATCGTTTCTATGTTTATTGCTTTTATCCTCTGTACATACTCTTTTAGATTATGAGCTGCATTGACATTCTCTGTAGGCTTTAAAATTTCACCTAAATATGAAATACTAGGCGGCGAATCTAAAGATTTCTCTTTGTTGTTTAATAACTGGAACTTCCTCAACGGAAGATTTCATTCCAATGAGTTTGTAAATAGCCTCTTCCGTTTGTTTTTTAAACTTTGTGACACATTACTTTTGTGATCTGCCGACGTGTTTAATAGGTTAGGATATTACATGTACATTGTTTTAACATTGGCAACATACGCTTTTCCATTCAGCAACACACTTATCTGGAATTCAATTCCTTTTCAGTTTATCTTCAAAGCCTTTATAAAAGCCACAGGCAATGTCTGGATTGGCTTTCATTAAAGTTATCAAATGATTTGGTTCAAATTAAATTTCCTGTCGGTTGCATAAAAACAAAGCATAAATGTAAAAAAAATTTTAAAATGGAATATAAATGGTTAGTAAATGGTATTGCAACTAATAATACTATTGTCATTTACATTAACAATAACGCAGAACTCCAAAACATTTTTTATATTGATGCTATTTCAGAATTTCAGTTTCATTGTGGCGAGCAGTTAAAAATTCTTAGAGGCTTGTTAGGTCTATGTTGCGAAACTCGATCAGTAATTACGTAAGTAATGATGTTGAGAATCTTTAATTCAAATTTTAACGACGATTTCCCTCCTGTGGTTTCTACACCCCATGTTTCGCTAAGATTCGAGACATTCAGAGGATTATTGTCTAACTCAACTCAAAGAAGGCTCTTAGAATTAATTAAGTGTGGAAAAAGATGTTCAGAAACACATTTTTCAGCTTTAAAACTTGTAAGGCGTGGTTATGGCGACTTGAAGTAAATTACAGTAAACTCGCAGAAACGGAAACTAATTTTTGCTAAGTGTGTCCATGTTTTCGACTTAATTCACGTTTCCGATTTGTTCCTGGTAAGTTACGTTTTTACGACTGAAAGTGTCGCGGGGTGACTGCTGTATTTTTGAAATGGAAGAGTGCTGAATTTTTTACACAGGTCGATGACATAGCATTAAGAATCACAGAGGCATTGGTCGAGAAACATCAAGAAGTCAAAAGAAAGTTTTTCGACCTTTAATGTAAGTCTACAAATAGGACCGATGGAGTCGGTAGTCAAGTTGAATATTGTGTGGTAAATATTGTTGAGATTATTAATTAAATAAATAAGTATTAAATTGACTTGAAGCAATTAATAATGGTTTGGCATAACTTCGACAGATGTTTTTACAAAAGTGCGGAAGCCCGATCTGGGCGCGTATAGGGGAAACGACAGAGGCGAAAGCCTTAATAAAGACTAACAAGAACCAATATGTAGACTTCTTAACTTTTCCAGCCAGGAGAAACTTACTATCGAAAACAGCCGAGTCCTCCAGTCGAAGGTATAGCAAACATTGGATGATTTATCCGACAGCCCAGATACATGGAAAAATGAGTGTCACGTCTTGCGGCGACAGAACAAAAATAATGCCAAGTAGTTGCTGAAGAAACTTGTCAGCATTTTAAAGCCAGGAAAGAACGGCCACAGTGATTCCTAAGATTGATACTGTCTGATGAAGAATGAAAAAGAGCGAGATAATTGAGTCTCCGTCCATTGAAAGTGGATCCCAGTTGGAAGAGATTGCGAAGAAGGATAAAGAGTAAATAGTGTTTAGTGCAGCGTTGCCAGTAATTTTTTTCGAAAAACTTTTGAAAAAAAACCTTGTTTTTACAAGAAAAAACTTTTTTTCTACAAAAGCACCAAAAGGAAACACCGGAGGCCGGTGCCCTCTGTTGGTAATTCTTTGTTACTTTTGCCCGAGACTAATAAAATACACAATATTTTATTTAAAAATGTAAATATTTCGTGTTATTATTATTGAATTTATTAAAAAAATTTTAAATTGATTTTTGTAGAAAAAACTTGTTTTGTTAGAAAACAACTTTAATGAAAACTTTTTCGCATCTCCAAAAACTTGGAAAAAAGGGAAAACTTGGCAAATGGCAACGCTGAGTGCATATGTCAGTTTGAAGTAATGACGTTTGGTCTCTGAAATGCGCCAACAACATTTGAACTCCTTATTGAGTTGATGATAAAATTATTATGTGTTAGACAGTTATAGATATGGAATAGTAACCAAAACTCTGCAAGAACTGTAGCAAAAATTAGATTATATTGGATGCCAACACGATTAGGAAGCATAAACAGTTGTGATTAACTTGGCGTATCACTGTATTGTTCCACTGGAAGTAAATTGCATTCAAGGCAAAAAATTTAGGTCTACCATTTAAAAGAAAATGTGAGATTAATATGGAATAAGAAACATGATTATGGAAAAAGAGTGTAACGAGTTACAAAACTTTCTGCGTAACCGAATTGAAACGGTCTATACAAAGGACATTGTAATGTAATCAGAATGTTAAATAAAAAGCTTATTTATTCGGACCAAATAGGCTTAAGTAGTCATCAGTATAAGGAGACGAAAATAAAAAGGAACAAAAAAATTGACATATCTTTCTATTAAATAATTATAAAATCAAATAAACTAGAACGGGGACTAAACAAAGATCAAAAACAGGAGTAATACTAGATGGATTTCGGAGTTACCAGATAAAAGAGGAAAATAGAGCAAAAATAATAGTAGGAGAGTCGTAATGTGACATTAAACAATGTGATATTGTATAGTGAAAGTTTGATCGTTGTAATTTAAGGATTGGACAATAAAATTAGAAACCGAATTTATACGTATGTTAAACCGGTTTTTATCTCCCCTAGTAAAGGTAAAATCCAATTGGAAAGGCAATTCGAACGCTTCTGATATTTAATTAGTTAAACAGGGAAAACTATAATTTTATAATTTAAAATGAAAATAAACACTACCTATATAATGTAATAATAAAATAGTGTTTATTTTTATTCACAATTATAAAAGTAAATAATGAAATAAAAACGTGAAGTTTTAGTTAAAGGGAATTCTACATTCAGATAAACATAGCATACGTACAAAATTTAAATTCTATTTCTAATTAGAATGTTCAGTTTTAGTAGTTTTTAATAACGCTGCTAAAAAATGTAATGTAAAAACGTAAGAAAATTCTATTTTTTTACAGATTCATACGTTCCGGTTACGTTACGTTACATTTCTCTAACCATTCGTATTGCTTTATACATAACAATATCGATCAGCTGTTTCTTACTGTTGCAGTTACATTCCGTTAGGGTCGGCTAACTGAGTATTTAAGAACTACGTTCGAAACACAAAATAAAAGATAGTGACTATCTCTCTATCGTTTAAGTTTTGTTTTAATATCGATTGACGAAAAAAAACTGCTATAATTTAACAAATTATGTACTAACTCACCTAAATGAAAGCAATAGAAACTTATGTTGCACTCCAGCTTATAAAATTTTTTAAATCTATCTGTTAATCTATTTGTTAGTATTTTCTTAGGTTTAGAAAGGAATAAGATTTAAAATCTAAAATATATAGCTTATAAACGTTTTCTTAATATCATTTCGTTTGTTTTTCGTGCATTGTTTTATTGTCATATTGTGTTTTATTTCATAAATTATTAATTTATTTAAGCAAATTCCTTATTACACAATAAAAACACATTTTTATCGACACTTCAATCGCTATCAATTTAACCACACGAACCTTAAATGCCTAAGATCATTTATCATTGTACGATACTACTTATTTTATTGCAAGCCGCTATCTATTATTGATTGGAAATATCGCTCTTCGTATGTCAAATTCGTGATTTTTCTGTGTAATATTTTTGTACTTTCTTGTGTATTTGTTTTTGTATTTCTTTCCACCTTACGATTTATTTGTTTTGTTTCTGGTTAGTAGTAATAATATGATAACTACAAATAAAAGTCAGCTTAAGAAAAATGAAGCTGTACTTTTGGATATTTATATCCATATGACCTGATGGACTTATATTAATTTAATATACTTGCTTATCCAATTTATTTACGAAAAATAATTCAGTTTTTTATATTAAAGGTCGTTTGTTGGAAATATTGATGACTCTGTGGGTGTCCCTCAAGGATGGTCAACTTTCAAGAGTTCAAAGTAATTAAAATAACGGGTTTGGGTTTCTATGCAGTCAAGGACTATGGGAAAAAAAATGTTGGAAAGTCTCTCCTGTACATTCAAGGTTGTTATAGAAGTGGAAAATAAACAGTAATGAGATAAGAGTTAAGCGATATTATTTCCGTTCAAAAAATCGCAAAACAGAAATATTTCCATACCAGTATCACATGATGGAACGGAATTCCCTCTTTTCGAGGGCATTAAATAGTTCAGAATTGATTAGACAAAAAGTTGACCAATCATACAAAAAAGCTGTCAGATGTGGTAGAGCTTTATTTCCCTTACTAAACACTAGATTGCAAGAGTAAAAGCTTATGCTATAAAAAATGTGTATGAGAACAATCATGAAGAAGGATTAAATCTGATTGCAGTAAGCTTTAATGCAGTTAAATTCCGTCTGGATTGTGGACATCCTACAATTGAGGTAAAATGTAGACTCATCATGGTGTGTTATATGGTTTCTTTCTTTTTTATAACAGATTTTAAAATTAAACTGGATATCTAGCCGCAATATCTGGACGTTTCAGGTACAGTATTAGCTATGGTATACATATTAAGGGTTCCGTTATTAAACTTTCATATGAAAGTGTTTTCCAGGCGGAAGTGACGAAAAGTTTCTCAGACAGCAGTGTTTTCCAGGCAGAGGTCACTAACGTTTTGAATGCGGCACAATGTTTGTTAGGCCGTGAGATTTTTCTAAAAATCTCTTAATTTATTAAAATTATTTTAATAAAATTATTATTAAACTAAATTGTGTAGGATAAAAATTAAGTTAAATGTTTCTGAGCTTAAATACCAATATTGTCACTAGTCTTTTTCGTATTTTCCTAAGAACCCAAGCTACTCGAGGTCTTCTTGTGCTGAGGCGGGGGTACATGTTATCATTAATATCATCATCGTCATCACCGATACTTCATGTATTTATATTCCTATTTCCTTCTATTTCTATATTATTTAAAATTTCTAATGATTTGAAATATTTTAAATGTTTCGAAATTTTAGGAATAAGAATAGCAGAACTATGAAATAAGCATTTTTATTAACAAAATAACGATAAACTTGAGATTTTTGCTGTAATATTCGTTTGGAATAAAGTGAATATTCATCCGAAAAACAAAAAATATAGCTCTACGAGTATATAGCGAAATATACCATATACAAATTAAGGTACAGAACCCTAAATAACTCAAATAACTCCCTACAGTAGTTAGAACAGCAAAAAAAATTTCAAAATAGGAGTAAATCTTCGAAAATACATTCCATATATTTTTAATAGAAGTCGTAAAGGTAAATGGCGGCGGTAGAATCTATATTCAAGAAATTCTGAAAAAAATCTTAAAATTAGGTTTAGTAGGTTTACTATTGAGCTTATAATTTGTTATCAAAAATAATCGATTTACATTTTAGGTATTTAAATAGGTAAAAAATGAAAAAAAGCAAAATGGAATGGTTACTAGTGAGCCAGCCCCACTTGATAAGTAGTCAAGCAAACTGTTCTTCTTTAGTTTCTTTAAGTTCTTTTTAAAAACTGAGATTATTTTCTATTTTTTTAAGCTTCGACACAAATTTTTTTCGACCAGCAGTCCAATGATTACACTATGCGACAGAATACAAAAAATTGAATACACCCGAGTAACTACTTAGTCTATGTTAATCATTTAGTTGAGTAGAACACAAAAATACTTTTTTATATTTTTCGTACCCTCCAAACTTATTTTATTTGACAAAAGCTGTTTTTTTGATCACACAAAATTATTGATTACTCAAATATGTTTGAATCTATTTTAAAAACCCAAAATTTTTTAGAAATGGGAGAGATTAGGCTTTAAAACGGTATACATAAACGTTTTTATTCAAACTTATATGTTATGAGTTTTGATGGGGTAAAATTGGAAAAATTTTTTTTAAGCCTGACCACTCGTAATTGCAAAATTTAATTAAGAACTGTATAACAAGTGGTGACAATCTTAAAGTGCATTCTCTTGTGAAGAGATTGCCGCTTCGTTTGATAAAATCGGACAAAAATTAAAGTAGTTATTATTTAAAGAGTATAAAAGGTAAGTCAACATTTTTTTAAGTTAAAACTTTTTAAAATTTTTGATGAATCTTAAGTGTTTATTCCATTGGACCAAGCACCGGAAGTTGGTTAACGTTTGCGCAAAGCGAAATATTAATATTTGTGCAAATCACAAATATTAGACGACTTCTGGTAGTCGTTTAAACATGCAAAGCGAAAATTCTCAGGTAGACAATCAAGATCCATCAAAACTTTTGAGAATTTTTAACTTAAAGTAGATTATAAGACAGCATGTAGAAAAATATGACTCAGCTGTTATACTCTTTAAATAATAGTTACTGTAATTTTAGTTCGATTTTATCAAACGAAGTGTCAATCTCTCCACAAGAGACAGGTTTTATCAAATAAAACAAGTTTGGAGGGTATGAGAAATATTGTTTTTGAGTTCTACTCAACTAACTGAACAACTTGGACTAGACAGTTACTCGGGTGTATTTCCATTGTCCCATCGTGTTATTGAATAAGCTAATTTGATTGTGCCTAAAATAATTTTGCCAATTAAAAGCATATTGACTCAATATTGTATTAAACTATTTTAATAAAACGCGTTTTTGTACGACTAGTAACATAGACATTTTGAATGGGTTGGAAACTCTGACTTACGCTTGAGCAGTTCGAAAATATTAGTTAATTCGCACTTCGAATAAAACGTTTTTAAGACCACTCTCTTAGAAAATCTAGACTCTTGGTTTGGAAATTGAACGTCGAAAACGCGTTTTTATGAAGCTTTTAAAAAAATTTAATGCAAGAAAATAGAAACGAAAAGCTTGCTCCGAAACTGGGTTATAAAATACAGTAAATCCATTTGATCTTGTCCATTTGTAGGAGTTAAATTTAGAAAACTTAATATTACCCCATTTCATAAAATAAAAAACAAAATGAACACAGTGAAACAAAAAATAATACAGTGATACAACATAGATAATGATGTAAACTTATAACATAAAAATAATAAATACTATTCAATAAAGGTGTCTACAATTAAGAACAAACTTATATTGCCTGTTTTAAGATAATATTGTATGTATAATTATTGAAAATGTATAATTACTGAACACTGCTCATTCATATTTAGTGTGATGTGTTCAATAAACTTTCACAAATTTGCAACATTGGCAGCACTGCATATCTTATTTCTGCTTTAAGCAGAAAGTCCATACAATGCGTTAAATGCGTTATTGCGTTACATGCGTGTGTTAAAAAAGTAGAATCAGTTTAGTTGTTTGTGACAAGTTACAGAGCAAAACACAGATATAACTAGATAGGATAATTATGGCGTTTCAAGAACGCTGATAGCAGCCGCTTAACCCTTTATGTAGAGGGAGAAAAAAAATGTTGCAATGTTTTGCAAAGCAAATGTGTTAGAAGAAACAAATATGCAGAGCGAAAATTAGCGATTAACGTAGGAAAATTAAATGTAAATAAACATTTATTTTGTATTAAAAAAGGGAAAATTTGGAATATTTTTTAATTTCTTCAATGAAAATTTTAAGAATTCCTTAATATTTAAATATTGATGGAAATGCGGGTGATTTTCGGTCACAATGAATATAGTTTCTTGCGCAATAGGTAAGTAAGAACCTTAATATTACAAGATCAAAATAAGACATACTGCTCATAATTTTTTTTTTTTGCTGAATGCTGCCAATATTTTTTAATTTCTTGAAAGAAAAAGTTAAAATTAATTATTATTATTAGTTCTTATTATTATTTATTAATAGTTTCACATAAAAATTATGTTTGTTATTAAGACGCACATTATAAAAAATCCAATCCAAAAGCTAAAAAAAACGTAAATAAACAAAACGGACAGACAATCTGAGAGAGACAGAAACGCTTTTTGCTGTCTCCTTAACATTACAGAGTTGACTGGCAAATTATAGATTATTTTTATGCACTTGGCAGCACAAAATATCATATATGTAAATTCAGTCAATTCTATAATTCTTTTAAAATCACAATTCGATTTTCCATGTTTTCCAAAACTGTTTCATTTGATAATTATTTTACCACAAAAGCTGATCAAAACAAAAAAATTGTCGCATATAACTTACAATAAGAATGCATAGAACGGGTAAAGCGCATATAATACAAAAACGCAATAAACGCATTGCATGGGCTTTCGGCTATAAAAAATTAAGCGCATATGTAATTATTCACTTTCTTTTACATGCGCAATGGCAATATAAATGCAATATTAACGTTTGTATTTACAAATAATTGTTTAACTAGTTTTTTTCTCTATCATACCCCTTGGCACGAACCCTTTTATTCTCTATGGATTACAGAATCCAATGTCTGGCGGTGGTGTAGGTTCGGTTGAAAAAACTCCCGATTAGTATCCGGTCTGGATCTGAGCACCTGTCCCCAAAAAGGGCTGGTACCACCAACATTCACGTGGCCTCCCTGCTTACATACGACGAGACTTAATGCAATGTCTCGCTGACACATTGTAATTTCTGGTAACCCCTCAAATTTGGAGGTTGATCCGGTGGCCTCATTGAACATCGATTATCTCCCTGCGGGATATTGTCTTGACAGGGGTTTTCGCTCTTTGATTCCGAGTAGGGACGACTGGGACCGTGACGCGGTTGTCCCCCGGAACTCCTCCGAGAAGCACTGTAGAAAGCCAGTTAAGCATTGTGAACAATGCCTTTATGGGGGTGGTGCGCAGAGTACCCGTTATGTAAATGGCCGCAGATCTCCTGACCTTATCAAGAAGTCTAAAGTTGTGTTGTTTGTTCACAGCAGTGCAATGCCAGAAAGCAATGCCATGTAGGAGCTTGGGTTCGATAACTGCAGGGCGGAGACCCCTTCTGGATCCACCTGCTCTATCGCAGCAGTAAGCAGCACAGGCCGCTTTGCATGCCCTCTCTCTCATGCATGACACTCTCTAAAAAATGAGTGTCAAGGAGCAGCTCAAGCGTCGCTAGACTGGACGCAGTCCAGCAGTCGTCTGGACGACGAATGCAGTCAAGAGATTTATGTGTGGAACTTAGGATTTTACGAAGACGACTATTTTCGGCTGAGGCCTTTTAATGGATCCTCGTCAACGATGCTTGGACTTAGTCATGGCAATCACACTGGCCACGCTTACAGGTCATTGTGGTATGGGTAGACACGTGGAATGGATGCAGCTCCCATTCAACGACTATTGCCGCTTTGCCGCCGTTTATCAAACTTTTTGGCTGGTTTCCCGCGCGTGGGGTAGTCGTGCTTTTGTTGTGTAGCCCTTGCGCTGACCAACTTCTTCCTCTTCCCTGGCTTTGGTAGAACTGCGTTTGCCTGTGGCGCCACAACGGGCTTTATGATATCAGAAGCTACCACTCCGACCTAACCTAACCTAACTAGTTTTTTTCTTTTAACTAAATGTTTTTTAATTATTAACATATTTGAGCATTAACTACTATAACTACTCGACTAGTACCAGAGGCTAAACATACGACTGGAAGAGAAAGGACTAAAATTATGGGGTGCGAACGCGACCAGACAATCATTAGTCTCTGAGAAGACTACAACAGCTAGTAGATAAAATTAAAATATCCTTGAAAAACCACTGTCGGGAGAAAACATTTCGATGATTACAATTTTTCTGAAGGGGGTGTAACTCGGGTTGTGAATTTTACCAAAGATAAGCAATGAATTGTTTTTTAACGATTCATAATGACTCATGAATGTTTAAATACAAGTGAGTCGATAATATGGAAATATGATTACCCTGATTCACTCGTACTTGCTACAATATTGATTTATTAATAAAGCTTGCAATAATTTTGTCCAATGTTGATGTCAATCATTTAGCATTCCAAATATGTTTGATTCATAAACCAACTCACTTCGATTTATAACTTTAGAAAAATATTTATAATACTTTGTAGCAGACCAAACATACAATACACATTGGGTATTTTAGTGTTCGTAAGTGAATCTGACTTATTTTGTATCATCTGTATGTATTGAGTAAAGGAGAGTCGAAATCAACAACATTATACATGTTATTAAGTGTAAATATAATGAGTACTTCAAATTTTGAAGAGAATTTGTGCTCCTACGACATTAAAAAGTGTGAATGCGTATCTCTGATATTTACCACCGCCTGTTCCGCAGTATTGTTCTATCGATAATGAAGGAAATGAAAGATTAAGTCTAATAGAGACCACGGCATAAAAAAGATAAATACTCCATGGAGATATGAGAAATACAAATCCAGTTAAGAAAAATTCTAGTTGTAAGAATCATCAAAAAAATATTTTGAAGTGGTATATTTGTTTATTTTTTATAGTTACAAGAGCAATTTATTTTCTGTACAAGTTTTTTTGCCTAGGTCTTTCACGATTTCTTTCTTTAATTTTTTTAATTTAGAATAAAAATAGAGATTTCAAGCTCTAATCTAACAAATAACACTATTTTATAGATAATATTTTGTTAAAAATTTATTTTGAATTGATATGTGTGCAAGTTCTTTTCGTGCACTGTACATTAATATACATATATGTATATGCAATATGTAAATATATATTCATACACGTATACTAATAATAATAAAAGTAAGTATACAATGTTTCCTTGATTCCTATCACGTGTTTACTAACTTGTTAATCTAAATGCTCGTATTTAAGGCTCAGTTATCCGACTGTAACGTAATGTAACAGTTACGTTTAATTAACGTAAAAAGATAAGTGCTATTATACAACGTAACAACGTGTCAAATATTTTTAGGCAAACAAAGGTACAAGCAGTCCATAGCTTATAACAACAAAAAATTCTGCTTGTCGTTCACATTAATTATTTCACTTTTTGTTCATTTTTAAAGACTTTTTATATTAAGATTTTAAACAGGTTACATATTAATTTCAAATTTTAATTTTAACAACTTCCTTTTCACTACTTTTATCATTTTTAACATGACTGTTAATTTAGTGTGAGACAAACAATTTCACTTTCGCTCCAATAAAATCACTGAATTTTTTTTGTGTTTGTTTGTTGTGGAAAACACAAACAAAAACACTCAATTTTGTGTTTATGTTTCTCATATAAATATCTTACAGATACAGGTCAGATGTTTCGGAAACCGAATTTATACGAATATTAAAACGTTTCTCATCTTCTCTAGTAAAGATAAAATGCAAACGAAAAAGGCATTTCGAACGCTTGTGGATAGTTAAATAGGTAGACCTATACTTTTATAATTCAAAATTAGAATAAACAATACCTGCATAATGTAATAGTAAGTTTTATTTTAAATTATAAAAGTTATTAATGAAATTAAAATATAATTTTCGTTTTTAAAACGTGAAGTTTTATTTAAAGAGAATTTCACAAATTTTACAGATAAGCATAACATACGTACAAAGTTTAAAGTCTGTTTATAATTTGAATTTTCAGTTTTAGTAGTTTTTAATACTGGCATTTTGTTAACACTGCTAAAAAGATGTCATGTAAAAACGTGAGAAAATCCTATTTTTTACAGATTTATACGTTCCGGTTACGTTACATTGCATTTTTATAACTATTAGTAATACTTTATACATACATATCGATCAGCTGTTTCTTACTGTTGCAATTACATTCCGTTACGGTCGGCTAACCAAGCCTTTATGCTCAATTGGGTTCATTCCCGACGATTGTGGTTGGGTCGTTGTCCTGTTAGAATATGCACGATTTTTCAAAATCCATTCTCTGCGCACTATTTCTTAAATGATTTTTTTTAGCTATCCGAATACATCGTGATTTTTATTTGTTTTTCTCCAAACCTTTTCACATCCGCCCGATCCATGTATGTTGCATTTATTTTCATCTGAAAATATAACTATATTCCAAAAAGTTTCACCGTATTTCACATGCCCTTTTGAAGTATTTAAGCGCTTTTTTGCGATTACTTTTGTTTATGAAAGACCTTTTTCTACTAATTTGGCTTTGATACTGAATTGTCTGGGTGTTAAAAATTGTTCCATTACGATTTAAGCCTGTATTTTTGGAGCACTTAATTTTAAATTTTCCTTGTTTTCACGTATGATGATGTTTTTGTGTTTACTTGCGCCGTTTCCTTGTCCACAATTTTCGCAAATGCTTGGATTGATTTCTTATCTTTGTAGTGCTTTATGATCATATTTTTCATAATAGAATTTTATCGGCACAACTTTTAAAATTATTGCTTTCCATTTTTCTATATACTATACGCGATCTTTCACTATTGATAGAGCGATACGACAGAATAGGCGGTGGTATAAAAAATTCTTAAAGTGGATTCCACTATCTTCATTGTCAGAAATATTGGCATAATCGGTTTTTTCCTGATATTAGTCTTTTAGGCATATTTTGCTTTTATATATGTATTTGCTATTGTAGTCTTCTCAAAGACTAATGATTGTTTAGACGCGCTTACACTATGTGATTTACATTCCTTTACTTCCAGTGATGTAATTAGAGACTGCTTAGATCAATGCTGTTTGTATTATTAGTATAGCTAAAATATGTTAATATTTTTAAAAATAATTCAAAGAAAAAACTAATTAAACAAATATTTGCATATACAAATGTTAATATTCATAGCGTAAAAGCAGCAAATAATTACGCATGAACTTCATTTTTAATAGGATTTGCAGTGCTGCCTATTTTCCGTGTTTTGTATTAATTAATTTTTAAAAGCGCGAGAAGTAAAAGTTTCCTCTTCCATCCCATTAATAATTTATGTTTCCATTCGTATAAAAACGCTTTTTTAAAAATACGTTTTCGAAGCTAATATTTTCCAGAAAACAATTTTGTTGGAAACAAAAACTCATCTTCATTTTCACGAAAAAAGCACAAACGATTTTTTGCACGCAAAATTTTTTATATTCTAGAGAGTCTACAGATTCATAGTACATTAGCGAGAAGTCCTAGTTTTAAGTTTATTTTTTGTACAGATTTTTGTGGTCTCTTTTGGAGAAACCTCATTTCCTAGGAAACTGCTCGAGTGATGAGACTGTAATGACTCTTAGTCTTTAAGTTATTTGCTTTCTCAGATATTTGAAGCCATTTTTGAAAGAATGTAATTTCTTGGGAGCGGCTTTATCGATTTTTGTAATCTAAAATCAGGAATCAATGTTTAAAACATGAAGCATTAAAAAACGTTAGTTATTTTAGTAAAGTTATCCATACCACTAATTTCGTAAACATATGAATTCCCTGCTTTAGAAAACGCGACGATATCTTAGTGACATCTTAGTGGCCCCTCCTGGATGGCATTCTAGCACCCGCTAGATGTTAACTAATGACTGCAGCGAAGTCCAATCCCCTGGACGTTAAATTTGGGTTGTGCGTAGGGCTTGGAACCCACCACGTAAAAATTTTAATTCAGTGAATACCAAAACGCAAGCCTTTATAAGGATCCCCCTAAAAGTTGACGACCACGGCAAACGTTTAAAGGACTACGATTTAAGAATAGGCGCATGAAACGTCCGCACCCTCATGAAATATAGGACGGACTTCACTGCGATACAGCAAATGCAATGGATAGGACAAGGATTCAAAAGGCTGGGCTACTGGGATGTGTATTACAGCTGTCATGTTGATAAGCACGAATTCGGATGCGGATTTGTGGTTAGTAAGAGATTTCGCCATCTTGTCTCTGGGTTCACGCCTGTGAACGAAAGAATAGCCACAATCCACATCAGGGCAAAATTCTACAACATCAGCCTAATTTGTGCGTATGCCCCGAAGGAAGAAAAGAACGATGTGGTTAAGGATGCTTTCTACGCTAAACTCGAGGACGTATATGATAAGTACCCGGCCCAAGACGCCAAAATCGTCCTCGGAGATTTTAATGCGAAGGTCGGGTGGGAAGGTATCTTTGGACCCGCTGTCGGACAGTTCAACCTCCACGCGAACACTACCTCCAGTGGTATGAGGCTGATCGATTTCGTCGCGGCGCGTAAAATGGTAGTATGCAGCACCAGGTTTCAGCATTTCGACATCCACAGGGCCACTTGGATATCCCCTGATCGTTCAACGTCTAACCAGATTGATCATATTGTGATTGACGGAAGGCACATTTCCAGTATACTAGATGTGCGAACATTTGGAAGTCCAAACATCGACTCGGACCTCTACCTTGTCGCAGCCAAGATCCGAGTGCGCATTACCGCCTCGAGGTCTGCGCGCTGTAGTACATTGCGATAGCTGGATGTTAAGAAGCTGCGATCACAAAGGACAGCTGAGGCGTTCTCCGCTCAACTCTCAGATTAGCTCCGTCGTTCCCAATCTAACCTCAGCGACATTGGTGGACTGTGGGCCAACATCTCCCACTCCTTGCGCACTACTGCGGAAACAGTCCTTGGTTTCGAACGCCCACCCCAACGAAATCAATAATACGATGAAGAGTGTCGCGAGGCGGCTGCAGCGAAAAACGCCGCGTACAAGAAAACATTGCAGTCTGCCGCTACTCGAGCCATTGTCGAGAACTATAGAGAGAGGAGAAGGGAGGAGAGACGCCTTTTCAGACGCAAGAAGAGGGAGCAGAAAGGCGTGAGCGTGAGGAAGTCGAATGTCCAGATGTAGGAATGATGCTCGAAAGTTTATCAAAAGGTTAAGCGTCTAACCGAGGTTATAAACCCGGAGCGTCCTCCTGTTAATAATGAGAATGGAAACCTGGTTACAGATCCGCAGGGGGTGCTGAGGTTGTGGAGGAAATACTTCTCTACTCTGCTACAAGGCAATGACGATACGAATACCGCCTTTAGAGATGATGTTCCGTACCCCATCAACAATGACGGCGTGGATATTCCGCCGCCTACCCGTGAAGAGGTCAAAGTCGCGATTATGCGACTTAAAAACAATAAAGCGGCAGGTCCACATGGCCTTCCCTGCTGAATTGTTTAAGACCGGTTGTAATGAGCTGGCAGGGCGAATGCACCAGCTTATTTACAAAATATGGCTAGAGGAAAGTATGCCCAACGATTGGAACCTCAGTGTCCTCTGTCCTGTTCTGAAAAAGGGAGACCCTATTATACCCCAACTACAGGGGTATAACCTTTCTCCCTATCGCATATAAGGTTCTTACAGGTTCTTACTTATTGTGTGAACGACTGAAGCCACTCGTCAAAACACTGATTGGATCTTATCAGTGCGGCTTCAGACCTGGCAAGTTCCACCATCCTACCTGATCTCCACACTACGCTAAATCCTGGAAAAGACCCACGAAAAACAAGTCGGCACACCATCTTTTTGTCGATTATAAGGCACTCTCGATAGGGATCGTGTTTTTGCCGCAATGTCTGAGCGGTATACCTGCGAAGCTGATAAGCTATGCAGAATGACGTTGAGCAATTCCTGCAGTTCCGTCAGGGTAGGAATGGACCTCTCCGAACCTTTTGAACACGTGCGAGGTTTAAGACAAGGCGATCCCTTATCATGCGACTCCTTCAACTTCGTCATGGAGAGTATTTTGCGAACGGGAGTGCATCGCAATGGCACTATTTTTCATAAAAGTGTCCAGTTGCTTGAGTATGCTGAGACATTGACATCATAGGGCGTACCAAGCGAGATGTTACTGCTGCCTTTAGCACTATTGAAAGGGAGTCTCCGAAGATGGGTCTGGCAGTAAATGAGGGCAAAACAAATATATGTTATCGACAAGTAGAGAAGTGCGGCGTATTGATTCTCAAGGAATTCATCTATCTTGGCTCCGCCGTTACACCAAAAATGATGTCAGTCTGTAGATCAATAGCAGGATCACTCTTACCAACAGGTGCTACTATGGTCTCAATAGGCAATTGAGTAACAGAGACCTTTCTCGTGCGACGACGAAACTAATACTCTACAAGACGCTCATCCTACCCGTGCTTCTTTACGGCGCAGAGGTATGGACCTTATTAAGCACCGATGCAGCAGCCTTGAGAGTATTCGAGAGAAAAGCCCTACGTAAGATCTTCGGTCCAGTGCGAGTTGGCGAAGATTTCCGCATCCGATAAACCAAGTCGAAGCCTGTATGAGCTCCTCAATGACATAGACGTTGTGCAGCGTATTAATATCCAGCAGCTGCGCTGGCTCGGCTATGTCGTTCGAGTGGACGACCTTGTATCCGTTGAAAGAACCAAATCGAGGAAACCCTGTCATCGATTGGTGTGACCAACTGGCGTAGGCGCGCAAGGAGCAGAGGCGCCTAGAAGGGTGTGTTGCGGCATGCCGAAATCCGTTAGTCGGGTTGTTATGGCCATTTAAGTAAGTAATCTTAGTGAACGTATTTATGATCAGAAAAAATAGAACGACTAATCCGCAATTAGCTTTTGTTAACTCAGACCTGTAGTTTTATAGCATCACTTGACAAACATAGACAAAGACGCGCTATATACCTCTCATTTCCAATGGGTAAATAATTACAGAATTATTAAAAACGTTCTTCCCACCTAATATACTATCTCTACATACCTATACAGATAACAAAACGTTTCAAGCTGTTAAATCCACTTGTTCTAAATTCTTTGCAAACAGAATACTTTTTAAGATTTAAGAAAGGCTAAGATCTTTAAGATAAAAGAGCAGACGAGTATCAAGAGAAAAAATTATTATTCTTATACGAAAGAATTGATCACATAAACTTCTAATAACTGGAAAAAATGAGAGATGCTCAAATACGGTAGAACACGATCTTCAAAATAGCAGAGTTTAAAATAACAAAAATCCCATCCAAACGATTATATATACTACACAGGGATTTATACATAATAAATACTCACAATAAATATGCCTTGAGTCCATAATTAATATTTTTTAGATTTTCTACAAATAATATCATATCCAACTTTAGCTTTGACCATTTCTACCAACAAGTAGCAACTAACCAGTTCAAGCGTTTCTCTCTACTATAACCGAAATTTGTAGATTATATTAGATGAAAAAAAGTAACTGATTTGAACCTACGCAAACAAGTTTATTGAATTCCAGAACGTCTTCTGTTCTTTATATTGGTAATCGTATTGGCAAACTAAGTCAATTAAACGATGTTCGACTTCAAAATTAAATCATATAGAGAGCAAACTTTTAGAAGCAAAAGTAAAAAAATACAATTCGCACTCAACAAATACATTTAACAATGAGAAATTTTACAAATACTTAGTATTTGTATTTTGCAGTAAAATATATAGAAATGTGCTATATGTCGAGTGTATTTTAGAAATAAACCTCAGTGCTGCTTTACTTATTATAATTGACATTTTTAACAAAGAAAAAAAACATCAACTTAATCCTGTAAGTATGTTGATTGATTTAGTATTTGTTAATTAAAACAGAAAAACTTCTCGAGGAAGTTTCTTAGCTGGAAACTTAACAACCAACGAATTCTTATGTCGCCTTTACGAAAATATGTCGGTGATTCGACAAGAAATAAATCTGAGATAACTTTTTACCCCAAATTTGAACGTGCTCCGACTGATCTGCCCCTCCAGTGGTAGCTTTTCCCAAAATTCGATTTTCGTGAGATTTGGAGGAATCTCATTCAAACAAAGCCCCTGAAATAGATTAGCGATGCAACGAAATACCTCCGTATAACCTTACGGATTCTTCTCTTTATATACAATGAAATTTACATGTGTACTACCCACTAGTTTATTGCCTTAAAGTTTCCACAGGCGAAACCGGCTCATCAGTCTTCAGGCAAAAACTGTGAGAGTAAAGAATTGATATAAAACAGCAGAACGCACCACTCATGGATAAAATTAATACACACAACATGAATGGTGTGAGAGGCCAGAGCTGTTACCACCAATCAAGTAAGTAAGACTAGTACGCTCGAGAGGAGAAGACGGTCTAATTAAAATAACACATCCTCATTAAAAAACCCACAGATTGGTGTAAGTCATAAAAAAGACACTCGAAAAGAAAAGGTACTGTTCCTCCCTTTTTGTTGACTTTTCTCAAATACTCTACAGAGTATGTTCCGAAGGACTGATTCATAATCTGAAATTAAATAATCCTTCTGGTAAGTTGCTGCTATTGGAATCTGTATTATCTCCAGAAATCAGTGAGAACGATTTTGTAAGTGCCTTTCAGCCGATTGCTGTCAGTGAGCCACTGGTATATTAAGACTAGCCTTATATTTAAAATAGGTTTTGAATATGCCAATAAATATTTTACTTTTACCTATGCGTATGACACTAATTTTTTTGCGTTCAACAGAATACTGACTAAGTGTTTCGACTCAAAATCATATTTTCATTTGGAAAAATTCCAGAAAATATCACGTAGTGACTCAACAATCGCGAATAACATGTCTTGGAGGTCACTTTGAGATTGTCCAAATTTAGAAATTTTACATAGAATCAAAATTAGCTTAAATCAAATTGATTCTCTTCTAAATTTATTGGTTCATTGGCAGAAACTCACTCCAGAGAACTGTGTCTGGTTCTTATGCAAAGAAGCAAGCGCAATGGGTTTATTCGAAGTAAAGCTGGGTAAAGTTCGGTAAAATGAGAGTAAAACAAAAAATTCTCACAAAACGAAAAATTTAGCAGAAATACCACGAACCAAATTTCGTGCGCTAAAAACGTCAATAAATACAAAACCTAACAGCTGTTAAAATAAAGGCATGCTAAACAAATAAGAATATTAGTACGTATTCATTCAATTTTTTGATATGTTTACAAACAATTTCTTTTGAAACAAGGAAATGCAGCCTAAAGTGATTTTCCCTATATGTTTGTACCACTTCTTTTAAGTAATTTTTAATACTGCTTGTTCAGCGAAGTGCATTAAAATTAAATTTTCTAAATTTTTGGTGGATCTTGGTTGTTTGCTGCAAAATGTGTCAATTTCACGTTTGGGCTACTACCAGAAGTCGGTTAATATTTGTGTTTTTTGCAAATATTATTTTTCGTTCGCTTTCCGCAACCATTGGTCAATTTCCGGTGGTCGCTCAAAGGTGAAATTGACACAATTTCCAATAAACAATCAAGATCCATCAAAAATTCTGAAAACTTTTGAACTGAAAGTTCATTTAAAAAAATATATACATAACATAATTAGCCATTACAACCCTTCAGTCAGGATTACGGCCTAGCTGCTCACACCAGTTATGTTGTGTATGTTAATTTTATACATGAGTGGCAGGACCGACTTCGAACGACAAATTTTTGAGAAACTTTTCATGGCAATTTTATTTACTCTCAGAAATACATTTTTTTTCATATTTCGTTTTTGATGTCTGACCGGGGCTACGAACCCTGACCTACGGCGACTTCAAAAATATATATATATGAAAAATATTACACGATTGTTGTACTCTTTAAGTAATAACTACGGTAATTTTTGTTCGATTTTATCAAACGAAGTATCAATCTCTTCTCAAGAGAGATATTACCATTTATTTTTTATTTTTTAATTAAAGTCTTCTACTATGAATGGGCAAACTTGAAAATATATGAAAAAAATTCGCACTATATTTAGTCGAATAATATCATCTATGCCGTTTTAAAGGAACATTCCTCCCCTTTCTAAGAAAGCTTAAATTTGTGACATTGTTATTTATATTTGTGTATTTTGTGTATTTGTGTATAGTTATATTTATGTAATCAATAAATTTTTGTGTAAAGTTCAAAAATACATTTTTTGTGAAATAAAACAAGTTTGGAGGGTTCAAAGAACATAAATAAATATTTTTGAGTTCGACTCAACAAAACTCACAACCTACACTATGTCATTATCTGGGTGTATTTCATTTTTTTATTTTGTAGCATAGTGTAATTAATTGATGTTGCATTTTGCTAGTCTTCTATAGCAAAAAAAGTTAACGAGTTAGATATAAAAGAGAAAGCAAGAATAAAAAGTAATAGCGAAAAATTATTTAGTACCTTTTACACTTTAAAAGCTTACTTTAACAAAGTATTTTAAGTTTTCTTTTAAGCTTTCTTTTGCTTTTACCAGTTTATATAACCATCAATAAACGATAAACAAAGCAACTTTGTGAGTTCATTATTTTGAACTCGCCCCCGTTCGTTTTGTTTTCTTTCCATCGAACTTAAGACTTTGCAAAGTAAACTTCAAGGGTGTAAAAGAAATCTTGAGATTATAATTACGGGGTAGGAGAAACAGAAGACGTAAACAGGTTAAGAATAAAATTCACTGCCGAACGAAGCAGATTTAAAAATATTGCAGTAGTTATTCAATTGTATTTATAGCCGCATTATCAGCGTTTCATGTAATATTCTTTTTGCAGAACTTGATGTAAACATGTTTATAGACTGAACAATGTATACTACCAAACAGTATTGACGTTTTTCCCCTTTGCTCTAAAAAATTGGTATTGAAAAGAGAGAGCAGCTGTAGTTTGTAACATACGCCTTTGTTTTCTTGTGATTCAACGAAGACACAATCTAAGGAAATTTTAAAAGCATTGTTTCACTTTTCTTTATATTAGCATTGTTTCCTTTCCTTTATATTAGAGAGTAGATAATAAGAAGTACAGTTGGAACAGTTTAACATCAGTTATATCACAATAAATTTTTGGAAAATTTAAGATTCTAAAGTTAAAATATTTATAACATTTATTTATAAGTTTAGAATTAGAACTTTATCTTTTAAAAAAGTTTATTATGCAGTGCACTTACGTTGAAAAAAATTAAGGAGATAGGTAAATTTAGTGAATAACTTTTATTACATTTGTGTTGATATAATATTTTAATAGTGAAAACCTTACTTTTTTCCCCTTTCCAGCGTATAAGGATAATTTTTTAAAAATAAAATAGGTACTTGCTTGGTATTGAAAAGTAAAAATCGAATGTTTATAACTTGAAGACTTTACACAAATCTTATGTATATTTGGGTTCACTAAAAAGACAAGGTTAACAAGAATGACAAGGTTCAATTCTACCAGTTCTGAATTCAGTTCTTTCTAATTTCTACTCCATCCTATCACTATCAATAGGAAATAGTTTAAAGATATCCCTACATATCCCATGTCTCTGATATGGAGGGAAAGTATAATAAACTTCATCTAATAAGCCTAGTCGGGTTAAATGATCTTATTTAATATCTTTTGTAGTCAAAACAGGAATTATAATTTCTGTGGTATATATTGCAAGGAAAAAAACAAATAGGACTTTAGCTCGGCGGTTTTGGTTTGATGGAATGCTTAAATTCTAAACATGATTACCATGAAATATAAATATAAAATATATGTTATGCGGGCATTTATGAATGAAACTGGTTGGCAGCAAATGTGCTCACACGTTACACACGAGAAAAGTGTTGCTGCTAGTAAATCCCAAAGACATCTTGGATGACAAAAAATTTTGTATGTGGAATTTATGAGTTAAATTTTCTAGATTAAGGCCAGAGGTTATTAAAAGCAAATCTTACAGTTAGTAAATAATTCTGCTATTTGCCAATAACGTTTATCAAGAGACTGTTGTGATGCTTTAAAGGCTGTTGGTGGATTTTTCGGCAATGAAGCGTTTCTCTTAAGAATTATTTCCATTACTCTCAGCTAAGGAGATATTTCACCAATAAATTTGTGTAATGAAATTACGATAACATGAGCCCTGATATTAAGTCATACTTACGAATTGTTGCTGATGTTTGTAAAGGGAACAACAGCAAATAACAATAATAATATTGACATAATGGTATAATAAAAAACAAATAAATTAATTAATTTATAGCAAAAATCTAACTTTGTTCTCCCGAAACAAAATGTAATAAAATAGGTGATATTTGACAAAATTGAACGATGAACATCGATGTAGCGCACAAATTTAATACATTTTTCGTAAATAGCATCTAAACAATACGAGATTCAATTAATATATACATTTATACAATATATATATATACCAAATAACTTTCTATGTGACCAGTATGTTCAAATTTCGTAAAATATATATTTTATAACTTAAGATTTTGAAAAAATGTGAAACAAAATTATTCTTCGTAATTGGAATGCAACGGGAAATATATTGAAAATAACAAATAATGGAGACAAGGGTTTTGGCGGAAAACTGGAAAGAAACAATGATAACACCAATTGAAAAAGTCCCGAAAACAAAAAATCTGGGGAATATAGTCCAATTAATGTAAAGGGAAAGGCATTGGAAATACTAAGAAAGTGATGGTAATATTTCTTGATTTCAAAAGAGTGTTTGAAGCAAGTGACATGCAAATAATATTCAAAGAACTATTTTTGGAATGGTTACAGTCATATCTACAAAATAGAAAGTAAATAACTAAACTGAATGATTCCCTGACAGAAGGCATACAAAATATTTTTGGTATATCACAAAGTTTAATAATATATATAGCAAACATTGTGTAAGCAATATGCCAGTACTTACACCTATAGAAAATACTAAATATGATATAAAGCAAATGAACGATTGATTGAGTATTAATAAGTTAAGATTTAACGAAAAGAAAACAAATATAAAGGAAATAAATATAAATACAGACAATCTTTTTCAAATTAATGACACGGTAATAGAAAAAGCCAAGCATATAAAATATCCCATATATATTCAGAGGTCATTTTTCTTCAATAGTTTTTAATTATTTAATCCTTTACCAAAATGAAAAATTTAAGAAATTACACCATATTAAAAAAAATTGTATTTATATAGAAAACCTAAAGTATTTTTAACACAAATATAATAAATAGTTAAATAAATTAGCTATCGCCATTATTATTTTTCTCCATCACCTTAAAGGCAACATGATATGTGTATGAATGTATAATTTTGTATATTTTCCTAATATTTGAATTTCTTCCATCAGAAAACATATATTTAACCCGCTTGCATATATGTGATATTCTCTACTCTAATTCCAGATACTATTCTCTAATTCCAGACGATGTAGGAAGTATGTAGGTAGGCTGAAGAACAGGAGATCAACTAAGAGTCTCATGAAAATTGACATACACCTAAGCCATCATGTAGGCTTGTTGTGCGCTTACCATTAGGAATTGTACCTTACTTTCTATAGGAAGTACATATCTTATTCAAACTTCCTTAACTTTTTTCAGCCCATTCCTCTGTCTGTAACACTCTAGCTCTATTAGCTAAATTATCTGTTTCGTCATTTCCAACAACTCCATGATGATTAGGAGCCCATATAATGCGTACTCTTCAAAGCTTGGAGTAATTGTTAATAGTCTTTTTACAATCCAGGACGATCTTTGATCCCTGGATGTTATTTTAATAATTGTCAATTGCCTAACCCTAAAAATATTTAAATCCACACACTAGACGTGTGCACAAGACGCTTAAAAGTGTACAGTATTGCATTTTTCTCATGAGCGAATATTGATTGTAGTTCACAAATAAGAGTGAAGCAAAGATAGTGTGCAAAAAAACTAGTGCACACCAAAACCATTGTACAACAGTTTAAAAGACAGTTGTGTGAAGTGTACAACAGAAACATTGTCATCTTCATAGTGTCACAGCGTGCATTTCTTCTTGCAGTAAATTGGAAAGGAAAAAATAACAAGAAA